>JAAAKL020011257.1:0-13780 GCA_010016065.2 Carybdea cf. marsupialis auct. non (Linnaeus, 1758) | reverse complement strand
AATATTTTAAATGCGTGTTTTTAACTTTTAAAGCCCCCCCCCCCCCCACCCCGGCAAATTTTTACAAGAATTTTTAGCTCCGACCTTTATATCAAAGCACTGTCCTCGCTGGTTTAATAATTTTGGATGTTATTTTCGCTTGTTTGTTCTATATAAAGGGATTTTGCCTTTCTTTGACATATATGTCATATCTTATAGTATTTTTCAGGTCAACATTGTCGACGTTTTATATTTCATTTGTATATTTATTTGATATTTGAAAATTTCCACTCTCCTACCCCTTTAGTTTGAGCCCCATAGGCACCATGGGGTTGAGGTTAGTTTTTATTTGTAGATATCCATTTTGATGGCCCTTTAGTAACCTCTGAACAGTATAGTGGCCTATCCCATCCTCTTGTATCTATGTTTTACTGACCGTGCCTACCATATTCTCATCAAATTTCCCCAAGTATTGGTATGGTAACAATCTATTTTCATATGCAAAAGACAGCCGTAAACGTATTTTTATTTGATTCTTGCAAAGCATTAAATATATTTTATACAGTTAAGTTATTGTAATATACTAGTGTTCTAACGCAAGTCTGATTAATTTCAGGGCGGGGTCTTCCCGCGTATTGATGGCCTCATGCACCCAGTTGCAGCTTCGGGATACTTCGGCTTGAGTGCTGGAGGGAGCTAGCCAGGTATGTGTTGGCCTGTGCCACAACTGATTTTACTACTTTACAGCACTCTTTCATGTACAAAAGATACTTTTGATTTCATTCTCTGTTTTGAGTAGTCATTGCGTCATTTTGACATTCTTATTTGAGCTTGTGAGGTTGGTGGGAATGTCAAAACATTAAAAGAGAAAAAGAGGTTAAAATGTGGTAATAGAAATTAGAAATCGGAGTGCAGTTAGACAAATGTACGTAATGGGTTTTTCATTTTTGGAATTATAGGGTCTGTTGAGGTAGAGTTACTTGGATTACGGCAACTTTGCAACCTTTTATTTTAAACTGTTAAGCGTTCATTTTATTAATTTTAAATTTTGTTTTAATTTCATAATAACCATCGAAGAAGTAATTTACAAAGGAGGGAGCCAAAGGTGTAGCCTGGGGTGGATGCCTCTACATACTCCGCTTCCTGAAAATATTAGTGTATTTAGCTTGGGCCTAGCTGAAGAGTTCGGTGTGCGAGCTAGCTGGTCCTTACCATTAATGCTTTCAGTGATGCCAACACGTTACCTATGTTAGTACCTTCCTGCCTTCCCCCAATAAAAATACCGCAAGCAACCGTAAGTTGGCACTAACCTTTAAAAATATCCATTAAGTTTAATCTGTCTATGTAAAGCAGAGGCGTTAATGTGGCATGGCGAAAAGAACAGTCAAACAGTCCCAAAGAGCCCACTGCCGCAACTACTAGGACAGATATCCCCTAAGTTTTAGGTCTGAGTGCGTTGTCTGGATATCCTTTGGCTTCTTTAAATATTTGAAATTGAAAAAAAGCAGGTTCATAAATGGGGTGTCTTTATTTCCGGGCGTTTTGGCAGTGACTATCGGGTTTCACCACTCAAATTTTGGTGCGAAATTCAATTGTTCCATCGTCCACAGCCTCGTTTCTGTTATAGTGATATAATATAAGTTCAATACTGTGTACGGGATGTTCAGACTACCAAGCAGCAGCGTACCGTAGTGTTCGTCTAGATAATAACTAGATATAAGTTAGAGCCCAAAGTTCTTAAATTTAACCAAAATAAGGCAACTCTGGGCGAATTTGCGCACGTTTGGGGCGACGAGAAACAAAACTAATCTGACAACAATGGTTGCAGAGAAAGAGGTACTTTAATGAACAAGCTGATGATAGCATGTAAGACACACAAGTCGATGACTAGGATGGTACATATTTGTAACAACCTGAAGCAGGCGTGTGTGCTTGAAATCCAGCTTTTACCAAGCAATATTGTCGGTTCATATTCATAGACATGACCCCAACTGTGGTAAATTTGAACTCTTGATCCCTTCAGAGAAACGTGCATCGCAAATAGTCGTCAGATATAAGTTATCATGATAGGAAAGTACGGTCTTGGCAATTTTTTTGAAAAACCCGAATTCTCAAAACAAAATGACAAGTGTTGCAGGGAAGAAGCAAATGAAGTGTTGTGTTGTGGAGGATTTGGGCTCAATAAAGAAGCTAAAATTCTTTTAACCAAGAGGAATATACTGTTTTCTGAACTAAGACTTCTGTAAATATCATTGACCCCAAGGAAAAATGTTTCTTAAATGGAAATTACGTGTAAGGCAGAAGATCTCGAGCACAGGTTTCTCAGCCGACATTGGGAACCTCCCATTCCTCCCATCACCATCACTGTCCGTTAAGTTCAACACTGTCCATTAAGTTAAACAAACCCGTTAAGAATGGGTTTTAGATTTTCGGAATAATTTTAGTGGAAATTGAAGAAAATTTATGATCACACGTTACATCATAATAGGGTACTCTCGAATTTTTCAATAAGTCTTGAACATAGTAAGAAGGGAATATTAGGTTTGTAAGCTACAGTTCCTGCTTTCATACGCTTACAGGGCCATGTTGATGCTGCATAACAGCTTATCGTAAATGAGATGAAAGGATATTTGTCACTGTATACCTTGATTTTTCATATATGATCATATGTGTGATGCATCCAGTGGTATTCTCAGTGAGAAAAACATTTTTTTTCAGCGTTGCGTTTTTCCGTTATGACGTCAGTTTGCATTTCCAAACAGTTAATTTAAATCTATAGACTACAAGCATATGGCTTACTTCTATCTAGACTGGGTGCGGTAGGGCTAGTAGACCCTCGGCTCTATGCGACTATCCTTTCTGAGGTCAATCGTTTTTAAACTCTCTGCCTTACCTCAGATTTATTCGAAAGTATATCGTAAACAGTTTTCAATATTTGCTTATTATGACGTTATAACTGTTCACCCCCTTTCTACTATATGTCCTCCACAAACAGCACAAAGCACTTGTGAACAAAAATACTCCATACAAACTTACGTTTTTACCACAGATCATGTAAATGGAATGCAAAATAGTTACTTCCCCACAATCCTATGTGTAGTATCTGTCACACGTAAAATGAGCTTATTTTTAGTCTTGGTAGTCAACGATATTCCAACTTTAGGTTATGAGAGGGTACTTAGGTACCTGTCATCTTCTAGCTATGTTGTGAAGTCATCATCTCAAATTCCCAAAACAAGCTTATATTTCGATAGCTTGTAGTTGAATCAATGATATTGCGAATACACACTGAAGTAAATGTATTTCATCATCATCAAATCGGTCTCTCCGAGCAATAACTGGACGCCAGGTAATACGAACCTCCGTACAAGACTTCTTTTCATCTGCGGTGTTCAATGTTCAATTCAATGCAATCACATCTAAGCTGGTCAATGAATGTGATTTGTTATCTCCAACGCGAGGCTCCTTCATGAGCCGGTTTCGATAAATGTTGCTGGCAGCTCGATCTTAATGTTGCAGACAGTGTGAAGATATTTATAGATTTTTCAGAATATTCACATTTTTCATAGCCGCTAGCTTACTCCTCCCCCCTGCCTTAGGAAGAAGGCTTGCTGATAAGCGATCTGACAGAGAAGTTGGTTAAATACCAAAAAGTACATTACTTTAAATATGTTAATTACTAAAACTGATAAATCTTCCAAATTGGCGACCTGCAATGATCTATTTGAAATCGCAGGGAGTCTCCCCTTAACAGATAAGATCATGAGAGACAATCGTCAAACTCATTGACCTCAGATGGATTGCATATTACCCTAGTAGTTCAGTACAAGAATCAGACCTGTTAATTGTTGAAGGCTTTGGCCCCGTCTATATGCCATGCGCGCCTATTGCGTTCCAGCCGCATTTGCAGTCGCTATTGATTGCTTATTGCTTATGTCACGTGTTATACTTCACAAACGTACAGCAATATCAAACGCTTCCGATACACTCATATATATTATAGACAAATATGAAACGGTTTACCTGTAATGATTTCACAATTTCGACCAGTGTAACCAGGTTTGCATCTGCACTTGTAGCCATTAACTAGACCGGTACATCTTCCTCCATGTTTGCATGGGCGGCTGCGACAGTAATCAACCCTGATGCATCTTTTACCATGCGGTCTGTAACCTTGCTTACAATAGCAATATCCATCACGGCGACAGAAATGTTCACAGCCACCATTACGGCTACCACATCGCCTTTCTTCGCGTAACTTCATTCTTCTACACCAACGATGTCTTATTCTTAGTCTTCTTTGTCGACGCTGAACACCATAACCGCAGTTATTAGTACATCTTTCCCATCTTCCCCAATCTTTAAAGAAAATATGTGATATTAGAAGATTTACCTAGACTTGACGTAGCAAATAAACGTCGCTTTTCAAATCACAATTCATGCAATACTTCTAATAAGACGCACAAACTATAGCCAGAGTTGCAATACCCCTCCCTTTACAAAAACAACTGATGTACTGATTTAACTATGGTTTGGCACCCTTGTTCATTTACCTATGTTATTATGTGACGTAATCACTGTTTACATATTTATTTTTACTGGTGTTACTTATTTTTACGTTAATATGTGCAGAAGTTACTCAAGTTTATTGAAAAACGAAAAGCACTCTGGTTAGCCTTAGGTGTTCATCAGACGGTATATATCACATAGAATGGCATAGAAGATATTGCCAAAAGTGCAAGCCTCAGCTGTGGTTCATGCACAAGACTAGAAAGATTCATATTTGAAACCAGCCAGTTGATTTATGAGCTTAGCAATATTACCGTTGTATTCTTTAGGCCTTTCGCTGATTAGAATAGTCATCAGCCGTCGTTGAGTTGATTATTAAACGAAAATTGTGGTTACCACAACGTTTTAGCAGATAAAAGGGGTTCGTGATAAAACCAGTTGACGTCATCACTTAAGTACTCTGTGAAATTAAGCTCCGCAATCTAAATTAAGGCTACGGTAAACATCGTCGTTGTATCCATGTAGTGTATAGCATGCGGGCTAAGAGGGCATTCAATTTTTTCTTAGCTCCCTTCCATTAGCCTTTAAAGAGATCAAAAGTATGAGATGCAAGATGATAAAACACATCTTAACGAGAGTACACGTTTCGACGATTTTCGGAATTTTAGGATCTTGTCGGCTCAATTGCCGAATGTCTTCATCAGCTGCCTACGTCAAAAAAGTACCATGGAAAAAATTGGAACTCCCTTTCATTGGCTTTGAACTACAGAAATGCATTTCAGTTTACACTCAGGCCATGGAGAATTTTGGAAGAACATAAAGATTGGAAGGAAAGTAGATTTGAGATACCAATGATCATGTAATATCCAAGCCCCTAAGGAAGATAAATGAGGTTCGTTTTCATGAATAGTGATAGATGTTTGTTGCTAAGATTCAATAACGATGTTCTGTTGTGCGGCCACCTATATAATAAACTTCTAATTTGTCTAAGTTTGTAGTATTTTTGATTAACTGGCGAATAGACGTCCATACTTTAAGGTATGGAAAGTGTTTGGGCGAGTTACGAAGCAAATAAGTTTAAAAAGTAATGAGTAATTTTAAGCCATCCCACTTACCCTAAAATTGAAGCATGCTTTTAGTTACAGGATCAAAAATAAAGAAAAGTAGGCCTCTATATTAGGAAGCTTTTGCTCCTTCTTGCCAAATAGAAAAAATATTGCATTTACAATTAGCTTTGGTGTTGCCCGCTTACTCATTTTGAAAATTAGAGTATTTAGAGTCTTTTCTTTTAAAGTGGTTCGTAGGAACCGAAGCTCTCGGAGAAAACCCACGTCACCTCTTTCCGGTTGGTGATCTTTGATGCCTTTATTTTGATGCTAGCTTTAAAAACAACTTAAAAACACTCTTTATTCTGCTCCTTTTTTTTCATTTTATGTCACCGAGTATGACTTTGAATGTAGTATATTTGAAAGCTCCTGTCTTTGAATCAATTTGTTCTTGGTTTCGCAAAATTGTTCTTTTTTCTAGTCTTTACATATTTTTAAAGCTATATCTTCCAGGTACGTCTTGTGTCATTGACACAGGCACAGGAGCCACTAAGCGATAATGTAAAGCGACGTTGAAACAAAATAGATGTAGTGAACAGAGTGGCATAACGTAACCTTGATTTTGTCATAAAGATCCCTAAAAATTTAAGATAAATAAGGATTTTCAGTGATATTGATATGCATTCTTGAAGATGGAAAGGGGAAAATGTGACGCAAATAGGTAATAGTACCTGAATTATGCAGGAAGAGCAACAGTGTATTTGCTATTTAACAAGCGACTAACAAAGGGTGGTTCTTTATTGCGCCTCGTATGCTAACATTAAAATTAACGACATGGAAGCCAAAATAAGGAACGTTATAGGATGGTGAATCGATAAGCTGTTCTGATTAAAGAATGCTCAAAAAGTGCAGGACTCTGCGTAAACGCTGTTTCATCAAACTTGATAAGAAGCAACACTGTCATTTATTAAGTTTTGAAATAAGCACCGGAATACGTACGGGTAACAAGGCAAAGGGTCCTCTTGTCCATACTTCTTTGATATTCAGGGGTACTTTGGCCAGATGTATCATATGAAAAGCACAAAGAAAGGAAAACAATCACGACGACCTTCATCATGTGATTGGCCCACCTTGACTATCCTTTCCAGTATGATAAAATCTACGGAAGTAGAAACTTGAAGTCACTAAAGTCCCTTCCTTGACTGTCCTTTGGTATTAGCGCATTAAGAGAAACACACTTCTCATTTATTATCCCATGCCATTATCGACCAAAACAAGCGATCCAAAGCAGTTAATGGAACGTAATTATCAACCTAGATTAAACAGTTCTAATTACAAAATCTAACAGAATAATATGTCTGTCATTTTATCTAAGAATGAACAAATGTTTCTTATGAATGGTTTTATCAAAATGGATTCTCAATTCAGTAGCTGACTAATATTTATCCACTTAAGAATTTCTTTTTGCTTTAGGAAGGCTAAGTACGTTGTCAATAAAGGCGACATATTTAAATGCGAGAAACAGAAATGATGCCGTTAAGTGTCATCCGTTGATAAAGTAACAGTGTCAGTTTCAAGTTTCCTCTTCAAGCTGTTGAGCAACACGTAAAGTGAAACTCGGGCTTTTGATATGATATTTTGTATTTTAGAGGTCAAAAGGAGTATCGGGGGATGCATATATAGTGCCTCTTTGACAACCAATGTGTTTCAAATTGACGGTCATTGTTGAATGTAACATGTGGTACTAAATTGATGCTATATTATAGGCAGATCTTTCTAGATGTAGGGAGAGATTATGTAAACATTCGACGCTAAAAAGAATGCTTGCTAACATTTGCTTTTTTTGACGGAAAATAATGGAGGGAAAGCAGATAACACTAAGGAAAGGAAAATAGAGTAACAAGACATTTTTAACTGTCAAAAACTAGAAGATCTTTTTAGCCTGAACTGATAGCCACCGAAAAGCGGCTAGTTAACAGAATGACTCTTGACAGAGCTATGACAAAGCGGAAAAATGATTTAGCATGAGCGATGGAGCAGAGAAGGATCAAAATGGTTTACAGTCCATGGTCTACGAGTGATGATGTCAAAATGCCAAGATTTTAACAAGTCCTCTTGATGTGTGGGAAAGGAGGGAGAACAACAGATAATATCGGTAAATGCGGAAGCGAACTCAGCACTGAAAATAGACAATTGAAAAGAAACAGACCTGCGAAAATCGTATTGCTCCGAAAGAACTTTGAGACTCCAATGAGTAAAAACAAGCTAGAAGAAAGTGCCTCGACAAAGATGTCTGATTGAACATGAAATTTGCAGCCAGAATCCCAATAACCAAAACAACAATAGAGTCTACCCTGCCGTTGAGAGGGGCAGGTAAAGGAAGTAACTTGTTGCAAAGAATCCCCTAGGCAAAGTGGCACAAGACCGGTAATAAAGCCAGCCATGGAAAGTTTGACGTGCACGTGGTTAAGTTAGTGATTCGATACAAAGGTAGCACAGAATCCTTTCTAGAAATCAAGCTGGGATAGTTAACGAGCAGGATAAAGGAAGATTTGGTTTGACTCGCGAAGAATTCTACCATCTGAATTAGTACAACTTGTTTGTGTGTCCTGTGCTAAGGCCTGTTGACCGAGTTCCTTTGCCGTTATAACAGAAAACTAAAAAAGTGTTTATTCACCTTTCAGGGCATGTTTATATATCTGTTGGTATGACAATACAATGAAACTATTAGAGTTTGGAAGATCAAAAACCTGTTTAGTAACGTTTACACTTTGATCGAATATTTGATCTCGGGATATCATCAGTGACAGTTGTTTAATGACCTTTAAAAGTATTGACTGTGTTAAAAGACGGTAAAGATGTGATATCAAATGAGTATTGGACCATCTGGTACATCGTCACGTTAGTTACTTTTACAATATTTCTCCTTCCTGTAATGTTACTTTAAATTTTTGTATTAGAATAGTGGTATTTAAAGGTGAGCAACTATCATTCGGCTACTTGAAAACATTTCAAAATATGTTGTTTTTGGCTACAACTGTCTATGGCTGCTCTATGTTTCGTTTCTGTCCTGAGGTACTCGCAGTGTAACCATTTTTCAGCATCATTCATTTGTATGGCTTCGCTTAAACGCTGCTTGGCCAATAGCGTACACAGCCTTAGAGCATGTGACACTCCTCCCCCGCACTTATAGATGCCCTTATACAAACATTTGTAACAAATTGTACTTGATACGAGAAATAGCTAAAACCTAGGTTGAGTGCCTCCCTCCACCCCACCAGGGTTCGTTGGCAGTGCCCTTCTAATTAGTTGATTAGGTATAGGAACTACGTACACATAAGAATCGTGGTCAGCAGGTTTCCTTCACTAATGTATCATACATGAAAACGTACAAAAAGGGGAGCACGGAAGCAACAGCCCCCTGCTATGTCCAACGTTTTGGTCCCACGGACACTTCGACACCAACATTTGTTTGTAACCAGTCATAGAGCACCTTAGTGCCTATGAGTCGCAATTGAAGCGCAAGACGAAGAGAAAGGAAGGGAAACGTCGCCATTTTGTAGAGGTTGTATGTTAGTGTGTTCGTATTAATTATCCTGTCGCGAAAGAAACGCGAGTAAATTTGTTGTTATGTGCCTTCGCTCGCAGCCGGGGATAGTATACCCTCAATATTAAGTTTACGATAGTCGTATTGTAGAAATCTTTAAAATTCAGATTAAAATGTGGTCGACATTGTATGTTTCACACTTACAAAGCTGTCTGGGATTATATTTTGGAAATTATTTAATTTCTGCTTGGCAGGTACCTTAGTACGTTCCTTTACAATATATAGCTTTGCTTCAGTCTTTTCATTCTGGGATTTCGGGCTGGGTGGTTCTTCCCCTTATAACTTTGCCATACCTTATCTAAAATAGTTCTTACCTGCTAGAATTATTTATGCCCCCACCCTGTTTATGAAAGCGGAAGAAATCTTTTAATTTCGGGTAGAACTATGATGCCATAAAAACTTCCTTTCGCCAAGATCGCAAATTTTCCAGGTAAACACTGCTCTGTACGATTAACAGCGAGCCATGGGATATTGTTAACGTTAAGCTAAAAAAGTTGAGATATCAGTAAATGCGGCAAGTGACTTAGAATTGGAGGGACATGTTTGAAAAAAGATGAGATTATATGAAGCAAGAGAACATTTTAAAACGATATTTCATCAGATTGTTTGTAAGTGGTAAAATGACAGTGATAAAATCATTAGCGACATAGTGATACCTTTTTCGTGCCTAGAAAAGACCTACACTAGATAATGACTCCCCTCGGACAAAATTCTAAACTATTTTTAATTTTTTCCTGCATACATTCAGAATCTAAGATATATATGTCTTGCTCATAATTTATCGATAAGGACCGTGCGATAATCACGTTGTTTCATTAATACTTTGCAAGTTGCGTAGTTCATATTTTTCATTAGACGACAACTCGCTTTCGACTATCTATTTGTGTCACTACCATTTTACCCCTATAAAAGGTCTTCGGATCTGTTTTTACTGTTGCTAACGTAGCACCGGTTCTTAAAATTAGGACGTTCTAAAATGTTAGAATTTTAGGGTACATACTAACCTAAAATTTCCAAATTATACTATTACAGAAATTGTCTTGCCAAGATGTACTTTCCTAGAATCCCTTTGTGAGAGTAGATACTAGTTCCCTAACCCCTAACCCTTACCCTAACCCTAACTCTAATTTGTTTTTAGAATAGAACACATCTATGGTTAAAAAGAACCCTTCCAGGAAAGTACATCTCCAACTTTCTAGCATTTTATGCGTTCCCCTTTAAATAGTAACGATCCTTGCTTTCTTCGGCTTTCGCCTCGCTCTACGATTCATCATCCAGTTTGAAACGCTTTGCTTGCCTTTTCTCTAATTCTTTATGCTTTCCTCCTCCTTTCCCCCTCTTTTTAATGTTAGTTGTCTTCTTCCTTCGTGATCTACGAGCGGATATCGTAGCCATGTTGGCAACACATACTGGAGACATTTTACAGTCAACAAAGAGGATTATTTATTTATTGAATGATCGATTATGGACTTTATAATACAGTTGGCACAGGAGAATTTGAAGGTTGATGATACAAGGCAGATTATATCGGTGATACTATAAATGCAAGACTTCAGCTGACTCAATTTATTTTGTACTTCAAACAATCAATCATAGGTTCATAAAGTCGTTTACAAGGTGTTTATGTAACAAAACACGGAATACAGAGACTTGTTTCTCCTTTTTGGTACGTAAACATCCTCATATGAAAAATCACTAATGTAGACTTGTTTTAAGACGTCGGCTTTATCTAAAAATTAAAATGGAAAAAAATGTTGATATTAAATGGACGTCAAGTAAAAGTAAAAAGTAAAAAGTAAAAAGTAAAAAGTAAAAAGTAATAGTTTCATTTGCATAGGCATTGCCCTGGCCCTCCCGTATGTGAATGCACGGACTAAAACTGCATTATCACTAAATGAACAAAATGTATTCTATCATGAAATCAGTACTATACGGTGTCCCGTTGAATAAGGCAGGAAAGAAATGAGGAAGTGATTCAACCGATCTAATACGTTCCGAATGTAATAAGACCGAAAGTAAGACAAATTTTTCGATAGAAGCCATTGATAGCTTGGTATCCCCAAAGTTTTCATCGGTCAGCTCGTTTGAAATAGTAGCGTTTTCAAGGCTTGAAATAGTTGATACTAATTTAGTCGACAAACAAAGTATTAGAAAACTTATGCATCGTTTTAGATCGCAAGCTGGACGAGAAACCATTTTTACTGCCGTATAAAGAAGTACAGCTGTAAAGCCTTAGGCGTCTATTATTTCGAAGGAATAAGTTAAGCTACCCGATATAAAGTCATTGTAGTAACATCTTCAAAAATAGTGTTGGAAAACCATTTTAAAGAGCTTATCTGTTTATCCCTTTTTCATATGAGGTTACATGCAACTAAGTTTGGTGGTCAACTAGTAGCTGAGTGGGTGCCACTAACAAGTTCACTTTGGGTTATGGTTAGAGATAGGGTTAGGATTAGGGTAGGGTTAGGGTTATTTCTATGGTTGGTGATAGGGACACCCGCTCAACTACAAGTTCACCGATTTGGTTTAGTATTCATGCATGTTTATACCCTCCGGTTGAAACATTTTGAGAAACAAAAAAGTTCTAGAGAGAAGGCTATCGTTGGATAATAAAACATTTTTTTGTTACGTCCTCAAGAAATGGAGTCCTGTCTCACATTTCAGAGAAAGGCGTCGTTCCATTTTGCCGATAAACAGAGCAAGGTACTAAAAGATAAAACGAACAAAGAATGAGCGGATAGGAATATGGGCCTAGTCCTCTACAAAGTGTATTTTAAGCCCAATCCTGTTTTACAAGGTAGGTGCGACCAACATTATAAACATAGCAGTAAGTGAAACCTTGCGGGGCAAGACCTGCTGTTTACTTGTCGATCAACATTAGGACGGCAGCCATAGGTATGCAGGGGAAAAAGGTGACATATCTCCCTTCAGAAAGCGAAAACCATTGACAATGCTGTGAAAGTGTCTTTATTTTGCCCTCCACAATGCCATTGCCCATGATTTCAGGGAATCGCGGAACATTGAACATCTGAGGACCGAAAAAGTCCTTACCACAATGTGCCTATTCTCTACTTTCAACTGCCACGCCCTTTTGACCCTGGCATCCTGACATCTTTCTTGCACGCACCCTTTGATACAGCACAAGTGCCCCGTAGTGAAGCTGACATTGCTCATTAACCGCGTATGTCGGGATAAATATAACACAAGATCTATGTGTCATTTATAAATGTAACCGTTACAGTGCACAAAATAGAGTAAGGAAGGAGAGAGGGTAGAACTCACCACTTCACAACGTTTCCCGGTCGTGTTGTCGTTGCATTGGCAAATATATCCATGCTCAACATTTTTGCATATGGCGTTATTCGCGCATGCCCCTTGTCCGCATGTACCCTGGTTTATTACATACTCGCATCTTTTACCGTGAGCCACATCTGAACAGATGCAATAAAACTTGTCAAAGCTGTCGATGCATATACCTCCATTGTAACAAGGTGTCTGATGTAACTTACATTCATCGATATCGATTTCGCAGTTTCTTCCTTCAAATCCTGTCAGGCATTTGCAAGTATAATTTGCCACTCCATCTATGCAGGTGCCGCCGTATTCACACGGCTGTGAAGAGCAGTCGTCAATGTTGACCTCGCAATGTTTTCCGGTGTATCCCGATGGGCATATACATTTGACATCTGTCTGCTGGTCAATACATACTCCTCCATTGAGACATGTTGTTTGTAAACACTGTGATTTCGAAATTTCACAACGTACGCCTTCAAACCCAACGGAACACGTACAGTTAAACCCATGGACCAAATCCTGACATGTCCCACCATTTAAACACGGCTGCGAGGCACATTCGTTGATATCGACTTCACAGGCTTTTCCAGTGTAGCCAGGTTTGCAGATACAACTAAAGCCATTGAGCTCATCAAGACACGTACCTTCGTTCTTACAGGATGATGATGAGCAGTCGTTGATATTTGTTTCACACGTGCTGCCCGTGTAACCGGAAAGGCATGTACAAGTAAACGAGCCTAAATAATTGGTACATCTAGCGTTATTCAGACAGGGATCGTACAAACATTCATCAACATCTCTTTCACAACGGATTCCAGTAAATCCTGAGGGACATAAACATTCAAATGCGTTTGTATAATCTTGACACTGTCCACCATTAAGACATGGAGAAGATGCACATTCATCGATATCGATTTCACAATTTTTCCCAGTAAATCCAGGTTGACATGTACAATTGTAATGGTTCATGCCATCAATGCATATGCCGTTATTAAAACATGGACTAGATGAACACTCATTTATATCAACCTCACAGTTTTCCCCCGTCATACCAGGGCTACATATACAAGTGTATCCTGCAATCCCATCAACACAAAGAGCACCATTTTTGCACGGAGACGAGTCACATTTGGTCTTTCTGACTTCACAATGTACCCCATGGTATACTTCTTTACACTTACACTCATAGCCGTCAACAGCATCAACACACAATGCACCGTTCTTGCAGGGATTCGATGCACATTCGTTAACATTCTGTTCACAATTCTTTCCGTCGAATCCTTTCTTACACTGACATGTGTAGCTGTTGACTCCATCAACGCACGTAGCACCGTTTTTACAGGGA
>JAAAKL020011256.1:0-13780 GCA_010016065.2 Carybdea cf. marsupialis auct. non (Linnaeus, 1758) | reverse complement strand
TTGGAGTTAGGGTCTGAAATTTTGCAGTTTTTCTAGTCTTAATGCTGGTAACAAATGGTCCATGTTTGGTAAAAATCTGAGGTGGTGGGTGTCATGGCTGTCCTTGTTTTATATGGAATGACCCAAAAGTGCCTTTGAATAATGGGTTTTTAGAACTGTTATTTCTACTGAAGTGTCTCATGATCCATTAGGTAATATTCCTAACAATTCACAGTTGTTTTTCATAACCAATTATGACACTATGGAAAGCATTTGATTTCCCTGGGTTTCTAATCAAACATGAGCAAGAATACCTCTCGGGTATTACTGATGTGCACGAGTTTTCATCTAAGTTAAATAAATCTACTTTTTATATGTATGTGTGATGTGCTATTATCATCTGATGACATAATATGGCTATAAACTGGCATAATTACCTTACGGTTACTTAATCAAGTGACATGTTAAGTTATGTGTTCAGTGGTACATACACTCAACTGCCATTTCACTGCCAAATGGTTGCATGTTGGGTGATGTCCATTAGAAAATTTATAACTAGGCACATAGAGTACCACATTTTTTATATGACTTATCATTGCCCCCTCTGCTGAATTTGTCCAGGCTATGGACCTGGCCAGATATTGTGATTTTAAGTGATGGGGTAAAGAAAAGGTCTTATTGGAACTCATTCTCTCTTGAGAAGCTGACTTTTCAAATGCAGAGGCACAGGAGAAATCAAAGTCCAGACTGGCAAGGCAAGTACAGATAGTTGAGTATTACCATCTAGCTGTTTGTGGAAGAGAGGCTTCTTGAAATAAATGTTTGTAATTTTGTTTCCTGTTTGAACATAGATTCTGCTTCACAACTAGAGAGTGCAAGAAACTATTAAGCAATCTGCAAGAAGCAATTAAAAAGGCTTCCCTTTGGGCATAGTTGATGAGACCCAAACCATGCATTGGGGACACAGTAATAAAGGGCTGCCAGACCTAATGCAACAGTTCCCACCAAAGTCACTCCAAACAACTGCTAGGAGCCACACTACTTCTTTAATGCTTTAGGGGATCAGTAGCCAAACCTGTTTGCTGTACAGATGGTTCAGGATCCAGAGGAGGAGATGGAATCTGTAGTGCAATAATCATCAATTTGCACCTTCCCGTGAATAGTAAACCTTTTCATCTATAGATATATAGATATTTTAAAGCTACTAATCCTCTCCCTACCCGGTCTACACCACTATAATTTACTCCTAATTATGCGAACTGTGCACCCCACTATTTTTCCCAATCTACTGTACTTCTTCCACTGGCATATTTCTAAATTGGTACTGCCCTATTTCGAGCCAATTCAACATTTAAGTCTGTCTTAAATCTCTGCTTCCAAAATGGTCATTTTCATTCGCAATAATGTAAGCACGGAATATCGCATAAGATTATGCTTCCACTTGCCTCATATGCCTACCCGACAAAACAATCATCTAGGCCCTATAGTACAGGCTATAGGTTAGTAATAGTAGATCGTACTAGTTTAACCGGCTAGCGTTTGTTTTCCCAGATCGACGCATTCGTTCAAACAAAGTAGCGTTTAAAGTTACTGACCTTCATCAACACGACCCTCCACGGCTCCAGACAATGATGCTAACAGACGAGCTTCTGCATCTTCAAGTGACCTCCTGCGCTTCAGCGAAAGCTCGCTCATCCTACGAGTTGCTCCTTGTTGTTCATCTCTACTTCGATCTGATTCTCCCGATAACCTCCTTGCCTTGGGTTTTTGAAAACCCTCAACTCGACTGTACGCCATACTGGCTTAGTATCCCTGCCTATATCATCGCAACTGTTATCTTTCGTCAAATCAGCCAAGCTGCGTATCTTGTGCTGTCCTTGTTGAACACATCGAAATGATTCTCTCTATAAACTTATCTGGCGAATGATTAACACCTTTTATGGAAATTCAGTGGTTGGCTCCTATCACCTTATTCTCTTTGATTGCAAGAGATTTCTGCTGGTATTCTACATTGATTATTCAACTTGCAGTAGGTATTTACCAACACAAATCGAGGTTAACTATTTTATCCATTAACGATTATGACAAACGACGCTGCTCATTATGTGAAGGCGAAGATCAGGAACTAGCCTCTGTCTCAAAAACTATGAGAACGCGAAAAAGAGTCGTTCTGTGGGAGGGTTACACAAAGTTATCAATGTCATGATTTGGGGCATTGAACTCGAAATAAAAGTACATTCAAGTAGAAATGTATTTCTATATAAAGTTCAAAAGTCTAGAGCTATGCACATCGACTACCCATTATCTTCTCTATCGATACATCTATAATACAGTAACATCAAAATTTCTTGAAAAATGTGCAGTTTTTGAGAGATATAATATATAATATATCCAAGTACATTAGTAAATCTATAGTTAAAAACAAAAACAACTTGGGCTAAATAAATATATATCTATATGTATATACATTAAAATTACTGACCCATAAAACTTCATTTTACAAGGAGACGCATGTTAATGCTAATCTATGATGATGTTGTCGGAGGATGAGTCACTCGTGCTGGACGGAAGACGATTAACGAGTGGGTGTCTGCGACTATTAGTACACAGAGCCATCTTAATCAAGGCAAGAACTCCTCCCGGTCTCTAACACTCCACAGAGTTAAAAAATTTATAATTGATAGCTCTATGGCTCTAGACCAACCCAATCAAAAGTAACAACTATATGGGCGACTCTATACATGTCGCACGGGACATTTAGACAGTTTTTATGGTAACTTAGGGATTGCTTGAGGAGAGAAAGCATAGACTACCCATACTTAAATTCAGAGAAAACCTACCTTAAGTAAAAATTCAATACAACACAAGAACACCTTGTGACGTATTAAAACAATATTGTTGAATATGCAGTACAGGACATTTTAAAAGGGCCTGGGTCTATAAGAGTGAAGAACAAAGGAAAAGCTAGCTATTGCTTTATTATCCTACACTTTCCTTTTCAGATTGCCTTTGCTCCTTTATGATGACTTTCTTATTCTACCAGTGCTGTTTTATCCTCTCTCTTTCCTTCAACCTGTGATTGGGATTACTCATCTTCTACCGGTTTTTATAGTCTGTACAAGATTCACTCTTAAATTTATGTTTTTCAGGAAAAGGAGCTTATCCAGTTTTGTTAACTTTTACATCAATTGAGATATTGAATCCATCCCAAATATTAGTTATGTAGTTGGTCAAAATGCCCACTTACTATTAAGAAAACAAGCAAGATGCTCCCAGCAAAGGAATTTTGGGAAATAGACAGCAAAGGCATGGGGAATACCCATAATTCCAAAGTGTATGTTTTTTTCCCTAGAAAGTTTTAATAGTTTGCATTAAACACTGAAGTTTCATATTATCTTGGTAAATTGACAAGCCATTACAGGACACCACTGTATTGCACAGTAATTGTCCCGTACGACATATGTCGTACGGGACAATATCATTGTATAACGGTTTAACATTTGGGCATTTATTTAAAGTAAAATGTAGAGATGGCATAGATTGTTCATTATTTAATTTAGAGAAAACCTTATTATGTACAAGTTCAATCTAACACCTTGTAGTTTATTTTAAAAAATCTTGTTGAATATGTCGTACGGGACGTTTAAGGGTCTGGCTCGATAAGAATGAAAAACAAAGGAAAAGGAGAACATTTAATAGAAGGGACAAAGACTAAAAGATATGATATCACCTAAAACTGTTCGCTTTCAACATCTATATCTTTTGATATTGTTTTCTGCATAATAGATATCGTGTCATTTGATACTTGGAAAATTAATGAAGATCCCATTTTTTTAAGTATGTCAATTATAAGCTGCAATTATGGAATATTACTTATCTCAACAACGTGAAAAATCTTAGTAATTGAAGGTCTAATATCTTATAAGTTACATTTTAAAGGAATTTTGGCTCTACATCAAGTTTTACTTTCCCCCCCAAATCCCAACTCCATTGTGGAATTGCCCATATGTAACATCGTTACTACAACGCCAACCCCAACGTCGATCCCATCACTACCCCTATCTGTGCAATCGTGAAAGGAATTCCATTTGAGAACACACTGAGGATTGCTATTTGTGCCAGAATAGTCGGTGAAATAGTTTTTTTACCGGAGTATTGTACATGATGACTACAGTTCATGCATTTTTATTGTTGTAGTTTGATGTCATGTGTATTCATATACTAAACTTATTTTGTTTTGTATAGGGGACCGGTGGACGTTCATTTTCGTGTTATTACCATTCCTTAGAGTATTATTTTGAATTTCAAAATTTTACATTTCAGTAGAATATTAAGCTATGTAAACTTACATTGAAAAAGATAAGTGGGCTTGCTCCTATCTACTTGTAAAGATGGCTTGCATCTTTTTTCCATTCTTCCCTCCGGAAATTTTTATTTCCTTTCTTCTAAGCTTCACCAAACATTTGACCACCTTCGTTATCTTTACTGTATATTCTGGATTAGCTTAGTCGTAAGTGTTGTAACGCTCTTTGACAGTTCTCTTTCACAGCTATTTGTTTTCTTCTGTTTGATTTGAGTGGATTTATTGTGTACCTTTTCGGCCGTGTCTATGCTGGATGTTACATCGGGGTTCACTGTTTTAGAATTGTTCCTAGTTATCTCTTTCTTAGATACCAATCTTCTCTGCCCTTTCTCATTCATTTTACAAATCCTGTATCATCCTCCTCAACTACTCCATGCTCCAATATCTAGAATCTGCTTGAGAAAAAAAGAACTTTTTTGTACATACTTTACTCTTTTCTTCGCTTCGGCAATCTCAAACTTCTGCAAACATCTGCTGATATTACTATATAGGCCCTGTTTGATGTGTTAAGGAAGTTGTTGCTACTCTGTTGTCTCTACGCAATGTACTGAGCAAGATGTTACTACGCTATCGTCTACGTTTCAGGTACTAATAAATTATGCGGACGAAATTGTTACTACTCAATGGTCTCTATGCAGTGAGTTTACGAAGTCGCTACTTCTCTGTGGTCTAAGTTCAATACGTTGACGAAGTTGTTACTACTCCATTGTCTATGTTTAAGATGCTGAGAAAGTAGCTACTACTCTATTATCGATGCTAAATATAATGGCAACGTTGTTACTACTCCATTGTCTATGTTTAAGATGCTGAGAAAGTAGCTACTACTCTATTATCGATGCTCAATATAATGGCAACGTTGTTACTACTCCATTGTCTATGTTTAAGATGCTGTTAAAGCTGCTACTACTCTCACGTCCATCTTCAATAAGCTGAAGAAGTTACTGCTACTTTACGATCTATGTTTCATGTGCTCACGAAGTTCTTAGCCTACATTTTCTGCGGGCATTTTTGCCACTCCTTTGTCGCTAAGACTTGCTGGAGGTGTCTACATGTATTTCTGTTCCTGAAGGTCTAAAGGTTGCCATTTTCATGCGAAAACTGCTCTAGGTAAGTTTGTATTACTATCGCTTGCATAGTAATACATAAATCATGTGCCTTTAAGGCTTCATACGTTATTAGAATCGAATTGAACAAGTAATATGTTAAGTACGTTTAGTTTTTTAAGATGTTTTACAGTCTCTGGTAGAATTCATTTATCCTTTAGGCTTCTTCACTGGAAGAGCTAGCTGAAGAGTACACTGTTATCACTGTATTTATGGAATTGGCATCAAAGTCAACAACTAGTATTCTAGGATGTATGACTCTCATTTTGAGTAGTAATTACAAAGACTGATAATCGATTCAAGCGCCTGAGCCTCATTTCAGCATGCGAATGATGTTACCAAATGACTTTCTTGTAGTCTGATTTACTCGATGTCTTGATGCTGTTTTTTCTGGTGTTGTCTTAGGATATCCACAACCTCCATACAATATTTGCTGTGTATTGCAAGAGTTCTTTCACTATTTACTTTCTCTGAGTGTAAATACATTTAAGTTAGCCACTCTAAATAGTCATTCAGAGATAGAAGAAGGTGATCAATGTTCAGGGAGTGATCATCTATCAGAGTGAAATAATCTTCATTGATGATGACTATGATGATGATTCTAAGTCACTTATTACACCTTATAGTGTCTTTTACTAAATGCTTGTATGCTTGTATGGGGTTGTCTCTGTTAAGCAAGAAAGCTAACTTGGGAATATGAAGGTCTTCTAATGAAGATGTAATTCTGAAAACACAAAGGAAGAAAAATACAATAAAAAGTGAACTAATGAATACTAACAAATAAACAACAAACTACAAGAGAATATCATATCAGCGATCCGCTATAGTCCTACTAAGTTAAACAACTACAATAAACAACATAAGATAATCAAAGAGAACAGAAAGTACCTGAAGAGTGGCTCTTCATGTCCAAAGTGAATTGATAATCGAAACTGATAACATAAAATTAGATAAGCGTCCAAAAGCTGACTGATCAAAACTCGTAAACCAAAACACTGAAGACTCGTAATTCTGAACAATAAACAAAGGTAATTCGTTAACTAGTGTCCAGTTCCTTAACAGTCTCCATTGTGTTGGCTTTCCTTTGCTACATCAGCATTTTTCTCATACAATTCCTGCTCACTCCCGGACCTGCTATTATAGGATCATCTTTTCGCTTAGATTTAATGTTGCAGTTTTACAGATCTAGTAACTTCTGGGTGTTCTACTCTATACAAATATATTAAAGGTCGATGAGGAAGACGGGGTTCATCATACAACTTCAGTATATGGGAGTAAAAGCTTAACTTCTTCGCAAAGAAGAACACTGGAAAGTATGATGATATTTACCTTCACACAGAGAATTCAAGGTTACTACGTCAAGGATGGCAAACAGGTAGCAACAGTAGCTGAACAACTACCTCTGATTTGTTCCTCTCTGCTTGTTTGGTGTATTTGCAGTCATCCTTTATCTAAAGACCAATCCTCCTAATCAGCCATCTTTGGCCCTGGTTGACGAAAGTTAATTGTTTACACCAAAATATCAGCTTGCAATTCGAAATGTCAAATCTGCTCACATGTAGCCATATATACATTTAAGTCTCCTTCGCCACTCAACATGGCTAAAAGTTTCCTCCTAATAATAAGGTCGACCCTGGTTACCGTCATTTTATTTATTGCCATACTTCGGTTATTGTCACAACGCTGATATGTCTTATATTTGGCTTTGGTTATATATTTACAAGCCAGCTCCTTTTGCAAAAAAAAAGCGTAATTAAAACTGAATATCTTCCTGTTACAAAGCGCAGGCAGTTCCATTTTGTTTGTTACGCTGGTTTACATAAGAAATTTTATGTTTCATGGCAAGAATGTGAATTCAAACTTCTGGGCAGCTTTCCTTCATCTCATCTTAATGACTCTGCATATAACTTCATAATACAATGTGTATGTTTGATCTGTTGGAAAACATATTGCAGAAAAAACAGCATAGGCATAGAACATTGATGGTCACACATTACCAAGATAAAGAAGTATACAACGCATAGAGCAGCAGACAGTTTTTATAGAGTTTTGGTGGACGAGCTTGAATACCCTTCTTCTGGAAAACTATGCTGAAGCACATAGAAAAGTTCCCTATCATACTTGGCTTCCAGTTGGCTGCCTTGGTAGTCATCCTTCATCTTAGTATTATCTTGGTGAATTATAGCTTTATGTGCATCACTTACTGCACCGATGATTAAATGAACGATATTAACTTTGAAGTGGAGAAAGTAAATTTTCAATTGATATTCAGCACCTAATCAGACAGAGACAACTTTTCAATACGCTCTTGGTAACTTTGTACCCTTATGTTATCTAGGTCATGCTCTCTTCAGTTTATCAAACTCTGAGCTGGGACTGTAATTCACAAGCATTGAAGGGCATCCTTCATGGTCTCCACGAAACGTTTTATAAGATTAGGCTTGGTGTAAAGAAGAGGGAAATGCACCTTTCTCGTGTACACCTGAGAAGTTTTGATTCTGTGTTCACCAGGCATGAGGGTGCCTCTAATTCTTTTACTTTCACTGCTGGACATCATCACCTGAATCGAAGTTTACGCTAGAAGCCTCACCAGGCAGCGCAATGCCATGAGCTGCAGTGAGTTGCGTTATGTGCTTATTTTGTTTTGCTCAAATATGGTGAGTTTTAGAGAGACTGACGGAAAGGCAATCTTCTGCCATGGCGTTTTTACGTTGGTGCCTTGAATGGGTGTGTGGTCTTGCCAATTGGAATACACGTTTTCGAATATTAAAGGTTTTCATTCAAATTAAAGTGATGCATAGGACAACTCGTTTAAAAAAATGTAATGGGTCATCTCGCTTAGAAATCGATGTTTGTTATCATAGAGTATAACATGTCAACGTTATAACTAGCACTATGTGTACGCGCAAATATACGATGATGGTTATTTAGTTCATCTTCAAATGCATAGCTTTATGTATCGTGTGTGCATCCTGAGAATGCATTTTACTAAAATAATCTTGGCCAATCATAAGAAAAGCTTACTGTAGTAATTGATATCGGTCGGCAGGTCTTTATCTAGCCGACTCTATGGTTATTTCCTCTAAATATAATTGATCCCTCTCATGCACTTCTTCAAATGTTTCAAAGTTTAGTCTCCATTCTGTATGTGTAATGGAAACGAATACTTCTTAAATGTTTCAATTAATCCTTCCACCTCGCCTCTAGTAAACGCCATTTCGGACATATCGCTGTCTTCCATTCTCTATTGTTTAATGCTTCACGGAGTAGTGAAGGCAGATTTTATCAACTTTGGCGCATCGTGAAAAAATGCCTGGGCAGTAGCATCAAGAAAAACACGTCTTAATATATATAAATACATTTATGTATTAGGACGATTATCTGAATGTATAAAATTGTTCGCTGCATAAATGCAGAGCAATATAGAGAGACACTAAAAATGAAATATGAAAGCTTGCTACTCCGAGTTTCACGTAGTTACGATCGTCAAGCAAATATACAAGTCAAATACACTGCACATCCTTACATTACACCAAGAAAGTCACAAATAATTTATATTACATGACGGCATTTCGACACTAGCTCTGATCTTTCGTTTAAAAGCAACTCTTTGTAAGCTTTTGATCGAAACAATTTTTCTTCCAGACAAAGACTGCAACGTCCCCGGTCACTTGGATCAGGATGTGCTTGTTTGCGTACCTTGCATTGTATACTGTACTTAACGCCTCTTGTCTTGAAGTGCGAGATGTCTTCTGACAGCTCCGTCTCGATTTTGTAGCGCCGGTTGTTGAAGGATTTCGTGTGTGCAGTGCCTATGTAATATTTTCCCCCGCCTTTATTGTCCGTGAATGCTGTCGCTTGGTATACAACTGCTTTGGTTAGGCATTTTCCCTCAAGGGCGCAGTTGTCCCTTGCCCTGCAGTTGAATTGTGCTGTCTATATATATTTCTCTGTTTGTCTATTCTTTGCTAATATTGTCACGTTATGTCCGTTGATGACACTGTTAATGTTACTACTGCAGTTGTAACTAAACTTAACGTGTTCCTCTTGAGTATTTTGTGTAATGTCGACGTTTTGGAGAAGTGTTTGTTTATTAGCCTTAGGAACGTTTTGGCGATATTCTTCTGTACGGTCTTGCATTAGGGGGGTTAAACGAAATAATGCGGCTTTTCCTTGTCCTAAGGTTCGGTTTTGTCAGAACTTGAATTTGCTGTCGTGGCCACATACGTATAGTGCTTCTTTGTACTGTGGACCATAATGACGGAACTCCATTTCGTCACAGCAAAGTATCGAGAGTCGTTTGTTGCAACAAATCGATAGTTGCCTTGTGACAGACGGAGGAACTTCAGTCTATGTATAAGGGTTCTTCGTTTGGTTTTATGTTAGGGATAGTAAGGTCTTGTAGTAAGGCCGAAGGTTATGTATAGATAGTTTGTCGAAGTGGTGTTGGATGTGACAGTTATCTTCAAGTCAAAGTTTTGGAAGAGCTTAATAGTGTCCTTCCTCTTTTTGTGTGCCAACTTACCGTTTGTGGTTTTTAATAAGGCTAACCCATCATCTTGGTATATTCTAATGTAACTCTGCTTGAAAATTGAGGATAATGTAGACAACTAATAGGTTCCTTCACGTTTAATTCAATTCATACTTCGCAACAGCTTTAAAGCGCAGTATCTATCTTAAGCCCTTCTTAAATTACACAGTTCACCATATAGATCCTCTATTGGTAGGCGTCTATCAGGCATAAAACTGGGATGGCCCAGCCAGCGCAATCTTCTCAGTTCCAGGATACTCAACACGAACTGGTTACCGGTACGTGAAGCTACCGATTTTTATTCTATTCTGTCACAGTGTATCAATAATATTTTAAGGGTAGTGGTGGTGAAACCTGTAAGATTAATAATTATGAAGAGCATAGGCTGTCCATAGCAGAATGGTTAACTCACAGCAATCATGATTACGTGCCTTGGTGTGTTCTGACAAATACCTATCTTTGCGAAGCTAGAGAGTAGAGCCGGTTAACAGTTGTCGCAGCTTTTCCAATACGGCATTCAAGGTCTTTGTCTATGGACAGGTCATTCCTAATAGATTGGGTAGGTACTTGAAATAGTCATGACGCTCCAGTTTGCCAGTGACAAACAAACGTGATGTTGCATAGTTTCATGTGACAGCAAGGGATCTGGTAACGACTTCCTATATTCAGAGGATAGTTCAGTTTAACATTAGATAAAGAGAGTATGCTCAGAGTGTAATTTGGAAGACAAAGTCGGTAAGCAAAGAAAGGCATAGTCTTTTATTACTGCTATCTAGTACGTTTAGAGGGTCTTTTAAAGAGTGAATTTGGACTGGCTACTCTTCTGCCACCCTTTTAGTCGCGACCAATTTAAATTTCTTGTGTTGATACATTTGATAGATAGTAAACATGACTGGAAGTACTAAATGACAGCAATTGTTCTCTCTGTTTTTTCGGATGTTATTTTTGACTCAGTCATACTGACTGCTACCCCCTAATTTCCGGCAATGAAGCGATCATAAGTCAAATCATTGTATTATTACGCAAAACTTTTAATAGATATCTGTAGTTTGTGAACTATATCTATTTTCTTTTATTACCATAGCAGCTATGTGTCTATTTTAGTATGCAGAAAGCATATCCTCAGCCTCAGCAAGAAGTATTCTCATCTGACTAATTGTGAGAGATTGTTACCCCTGCCATTTAGACACATACTGTATTATCACATTAATCAGAGGCAAGGATAAGCACAAGTTTAAAGTTTTAAGTCAACAAAATCCATTTTAATAACATAATGCTGATTAATGGTAACGGGGCGGTAAAATATTACTACATTTATATGAGCAAATCTGGCGCATATTTTGAGACTAAACATAAAGCCTTAACTTAATGAGGCCGAGATAAAATTGTTAATGCTTGTTGTAAAGAAAAGATGTAGTTGTTGTACCCAAGATATCCATGAAACATTTTCGCAAACGCAAATTTAAAGGTTTAGCACTCCATGTCGTGATTGATAGTCTCTTTTGCAGGATGTGTATCAAGTTTCAGATGGTTATACAAGGTCTCGCCGTGCTGTATTTTTCGCTTCTTTTGCTCACTCGTGATCTGAAGGTAAATTTCACTATCAAGGGGCTTCCACGTACTTCCAAAGTGAGTGATATCCCTCCTGGAAGACAATTTGACTTCGAAGGTGGTGGACACAAATTACTAAGATATAGGGGCGGCAAAAGTTTTTCTGAACTGATGGAAGGCCTTTTCTTTCCACCCTTGATATTATCATGAACTACTGTCACTCTCGTAAAGGTCGCCAAAGCTCCTTGGGATAATCAGGTAAAAACTTGTAGATCAAGGACTTTCTCATGTAAGGACTGTCAAGTTATATAAATCTTAAATTAAAACATTTATAGTTTAAGACGTCGGCCCGTTCCGTATACAGTAATTTGCAAGTGTTAATGGCCTCTTTGTAGCCATCTCAACTTTTGAGTTGTTCACGTTCACTTCAAAGTGGATTTAAGATTGGTGCATTAACTGTACAGTAAACATGAAGAGGAAAGAAAGGGGTGTGGTCTGCAGGCCATTTATGCGATGCAAATCCTTCACATATCAGGTAAGTTAAAGGGTCTAGGAATACTTCAGAAATGAATAATTTCAGTTGGACGGCCTTTAACCCAATGCGGTTTTGAAGAGGAAATACGGTGGCATCACATGCCTACTCAACCTAACCAGCTCCCAACAGCCGCTGTTAATTGCCTTCTAAATCACCCTTTTTGTGCCTAACTGCCACCCCTCTAGTTTATTATCTTTTGAAGTTTTCAACTCACTCACTGCTGCTATTTTGATACTCCTCTTATTAAGATTATGACGTTTAACTTTGTAGCTGCTAGCACCAAACTGCTTCGCGGCAGCAACTTGAGTAAAACTCTTTACACTTTGGATTGATTTCCTGATATTTGTTTGAGGATAGTTAACTAAAGCCTTACTAAAAGAGTTTGCGTTTTAGCTATTTTTATGAATTTTTTTACTTCTTTCATGCTCCTCCCCTACGTATTCCAACGCCCCAGCAACTTATTAGATCTTGTAGAATGGACCATCTCTCCAAAGTATAAAGGTCCCCAAGGGTACAGAGAGAAGGTTGGTTAACCAGCATGTGGCCGTCGATCCGCCTAGTACTTGAGAATGACGAGGGAATGAAGGACTGTGTCAAGAGTATGGCGAGTGCAATTGTTCAAGAAATACTGCAGACTGAATCCAATAACTGTCGTGGAACTGCGAAAAAGAACAGCAAGGATAGCGTGGTTGAACACGACACTTTAAATAGTCTCATCAAGATATCACTTGCCACTTTCAAACACTATACAGCCATCTTCCACAACCCTTTACCTCCCAGTAGACTAAAGCCACTGTACTTACACAATCTTTCTACCGCCATTTATTGTAAAAGCGCGTATAGGCCACCTACGGGGGCCTACGCTCGTTAAGGTAACATGGTCCGTTGGGAAAAACGAAAAATCGAATTTTTTTCCCAAGGTATTCCAAATCTAAATAGCACTTTAAGAGCGCATGACCATAGGTAACCAAAATTGCAAAGTTTCAGAAAAATCGGCAGAGCCGTTTAGAAGAATCACACACATTTACACACATCCATGAATTATTGTTAGGATACTGTACATAGTGCGATCGTAAACTATGATTGTATCATCATTGTGGACCTATAGAAATGGCAACGAATTACAACATAGCGTTTAGACATTACAAAATGGCAAGATTGATGGTGTTGCAAAATAGCACCAACAGTCATTGACTCGGTTAGACAAGGAAAACAACGACCAGCATTACAGAAGTTTCCTGCTGTTCTCTGGCCCCGTTTACATTATGCCGTTTTCATTTGAAAACGGAATAAATTGATGCCGGATTAGCCTTGCGTTTACATTGAAGCGTTTTTACTAGCCGGCAACAAATGAATACGCTTTTGAAAACGGAATCATTTGACAACGGTATCAGTCGTCTCAATGTAAACACCTGAAAACGGAAGCTTTTCATTCCGGATTCCATAAGAGCCAACAAAGGTGATAATTGTGCTTTTGTATTATTCTGGCGCCGTTCTCACCAAAATTAACCCTTACTTGCTGATGTTGAAATGGTCTCGTTTAGGTGATTAGCTGGCCTCTTATAGCATGAAATTCTTCGGTTTGAAATTAAAGTGTGATGATAGTGTTGTCTATTGTGGGTGCTCATGCGAATAAAACTTTTTTTACGTACGAAAGCATTAGTTAAATAGTGGGACGACAAATCAGAGAGACTTGCAGGGCTACAGTAACCATTGTT
>JAAAKL020011255.1:2420-13781 GCA_010016065.2 Carybdea cf. marsupialis auct. non (Linnaeus, 1758) | reverse complement strand
CCTCTACCTTGACTGCTATTGTCTATACCTTGCCTACTATGATCTCCTCAACCTTGTCTAGTATGGTCTCCCTTACCAACTCTAGTATGGTCTCCTCTATCTTGCCTAAGATGATCTCCCTTATCTTGTCTCCCTTGTCTTTTCTATTATCGTCCCCTTTACCTTGACTGCTATTGTCTATACCTTGTCTAGTATGGTCCACCATGTCCTTTCTACTATGTTCTCCCTTACCAACCCTAGTATGTTCTCCTCCATCTTGCCTAATATGATCACTCTTATCTTGTCTAGTATGATCTCCCTTGTCTTTTCTATTGTTGTCCCCTCTACCTTGACTGTTATTGTCTCCTCTACGTTGCCATCGTAGGTCACCTAGTTTAGTTGGTGAAGCACACACTGCCAATGCGTGGGTCAATGATTTGAGTCCCGTTGGTGACATGCTTTATTTTCCTCCAGTAGTTTTTCAAGAAGTGCCATTTTACCATTTTATTCTTGATTAATCCTGCAGAAGGTTGGGCTCTAGGTTTGTACAAAATCTGTTGTGTAACAAGTAGAATCAGAGCACGTGAACCACCTCAATAGTCCCTTGTTTTGAGTATGAACTGATGCTTTTACGGAATGTTTAGCTAGGAATACCTCTTTTATTCTTAATATGATCATGCTATATCTATCAGGAAGGATTTATATGACTTGTAATTTAACATTGTCATAGTCATGTAGGCACTTATCACTCGTGATGTACTATTTTATGATAATTATCATTGATTTAGCTGAGCTGTTGTTGCTGTTGTTCGTCTTCTGCTGCTGCTATCCTGCGCTTCACAAGGGTTGGATGATATTAAACTCTACTTTCTCCGGCCCGGGAACATTTCACTCTAATCCATATAGTGACGTCATGTATCCGCCATGCTTTGCGGCTGTCTTCTTCCTCTTTTCTCCATCTGTCAATACCTTTTGAGTTTGTTTTGTCACACTCTGAGATGGCCCTTCAAATAATTATAATTTTTTCTGTTTTCCTAGCTTTTGCTATTCAGTTTTAATTGAAAATACGTGTTCTGAAACTTTTTAATGTCAGGTCTTCCAATCTCTTTCTGTTAATTACGCCATTGACATGTGTTTGCTGTTTAAAATTATACCAGGATTGCGTGTATGATAATCGAGAACAAGGATGATTCTAAGAATGTTTTAAACTTTTCCACGTTTTTAAGGTCGAAAATTCTTGTGAGGAAAGCAGCATTTGCTTTGTTTTGTTGCTCCTGGTGTTTTATTTACGCTATGTTATCTGATGCAAAACTCAAGGGGTGAGAATCCTAGATCAACGGAAAGGTGTGTTAAACAGATGACGTGGATTAAACATGCTATTAGGATATGAGTCTGGCCTCGACCTTCTGACTCGCTAAGAAAATAGGAATTAAAATAGATTATTTGATTCAAAGTGCTGCTATACAAGAGGGAGACTAAAGAATTCGGCTTCTTTCGTTGTGTGCAGAGACTATCACCTAGGTTAAAATTGTCTGGATCCAACCGTCAGTGCCTTTGCTACAAGTCCACTGAACTGTCCCTTCTATTAATACAACTGTACTTCACTGTCGTTTCTACTGTTACCAGTCCACTATAATATCACTTCTGTTGTTTTCTGTCCGCTACGTTAACTCCTGTCCATGTCTGTTGCAACTCATTAGGAATAGTTTTGTGGTCAAAAAAACTGCTTAATAAACTCAGGAGAGTTGTCCCTACTTTCATTTATTTGACTAAATATTGTAAAAAATTTATTTGTCTAAGCTTCCTAAAGCAATTCAGATTTATGATCATGGCTGAAATGATACAATGATTGTGAGAGGCGAGACAATGAAGTTGCAAAAATATCTTGCAATTATGGCTTTAGTGAAATGAGTTGTTGAAAATTACGAGACGGAAATTTGTGTATCTCTTAGCTCTCAAATCTTCCTCCCCTATCATGCTTTAAAACAGCACTGAAAGTATAATAATTCTAAAGATCTCGATTAAGTACAATTTATCAAATCTATTTTTGATTCATTTTCTTTAGCGACCAAGGATTTCGGTCGATTGTTTTCAATATTGTACAACAACATACAGAATAGTAAAGAAGTAGATTCTTAAATAGCAGAAAGTTGGTGAATACGAAAGTGTCGTTTTACAATGAAAACGACAAAAAAGATTGTATGTAATCATACTAAAATTCTTTGATGGATAAATTTTTAATTGGAAACGTAATTATGAATCGACTCAGTTCCAACATTCAGAACATTAATACGTAGAAAAGGGACAACCTAATAACAAGCCGACGTCGTTTAAGATAACCTGGTTTTAAGGTACCCTTGTCTATACAAGAAAGAGCTGGTTAGTGTAATTGTAATTGCCTCAAGAAGTGTAAATACAATGACAGCCTAAACCTACATGATACATGAAGTGCACGGTTCGAATATCCTTCTTCGTGCCCAGGATACTACCGAACATTGGAATACATGAAACAGAGGACACATCATCGAAAGTGAGAGCAGATGCAAACCTTACAAGTGAAGCCAAAAACTCTTATTGTAAAATTCATGAATCAGAAAGTTTTCACTATTCAAAGCTACTTTTAAACCTAAGGAAGAACAATATAAAGATTTGTCAGTTTTCTGTAAAAAATACGTAAATCGCTTTGTACCAACCGCTTACTTTGAATACCTACAACATCACCTACCCAACGCCGTTTATTCCCTCTGGTAATTATTTCAGTATCTGAAAATCGTCGTTCTTTCCATGATAGGTAAGATAGTTGCCCCACAAGATTAGTGGAGTGGATCTGAATTGTTTTTGCAAGATGAATATGAGACTTGCCATACGGCTGCATTTAGGAGCACTGATCTCTAAAAAGCACCGGGTCGAGTATTTCCATCTCAAAACGAGGTCAATCGTTGAACGCCATTTTAGTGCCCATCAAGCAAGCTTATGAACAATACCACGTAATACTGCGGGCCTTCCTGCCCTGTTTTAACTTTTGCGGGCTACTCTTTATGCACACGCTTTTTCGCTGTTAGAAACGATAATTGGAAGCTCGATACAGTTATTGTTAGAGATCAGTGGTTGTGAGCCGTATCTCTCTCCGATACATATAGAGTTTTGACAACTTACCTTGAGCTTTATGTTAAAATTCTCAGTGGATTTATCACTGTTGCTCATGAAAAGGCCGATCGATGCCGATACGTTTAGAAGCTGCTTTTTACTTAATAATACTTTGATACATACATTAGTAGATAATACTGTGTGTCCATCAGATAACGTTGTATTATCGTATGGAGTACAAATACTTTTCACTGCTACCATAAATCGGTGCGCATTGCTTGTCTCGAGCTAAGTAACATACATCTGAAACTCTTGAAAAGCTTAGTTTATCAATCATTATGATTTTTCTGAAACGAAATGAAATATGATAAGTTTGGAGACTGCTTTGTGTGCCCCGACAGGACATAAATACTGACAATTCCAGGGGAATGTAAGTTGCATTTCTTTTACCGTAGCTGCTGAGTTAACAGGCAGAACTGACTAAGGCATCAACTGTAGTCGACTTAATTTGCAAGATTGCTAAAAGCTGCTAGGTTGACCAGACAGGTTCGCCATTGTGTGCTCTAGTGGAAGTTTTCCCCCAGGACAATTGGGGTCAGGGATGCTACAACTTGCCAAAAGTAAGCATCCAGGCAAAAGGTATTTTATTTCCCCATTGCAGACTTGAACCACTGAGGTGTAGCCACTGTCGGGTGGTATCTTGCATTCGCTTGGTCGAATCATACTATACGAAACTATAAGCGACTATTATTTACCGAATAGATCCTCCCGTCGACATCGACATATGAGATCTCAACTGTTCGATCACTTGAGCAATTTACTCAGCGAATTAGAGTCAAAGTGATTGATTAGAGCACAGTCACTTGTACCCTTGACGTGTTCTTCAAGCATGTTCAGCGTGACATATGCGTGACAAGGCTAGGCTATCCCAACACAGGTACAATCCATCCGACTGGCTTCTTGAGTTTCCGTCTCCCCGTTTTCCCTCGCCTGGATTGGGTGGGCCCTGTGACAACTGAGAAGATAAGTTGTCAAGGCTTCCTAGCGCTGGGATCGAACCTGGGTCGTTAGTTTTCAATGCAAGCTTTTAGACCACACGGTCACATGCTCCACACTTTGTACATTACTTACTATACTATATCATACGATCGACATCGAGTATGCCACAAAAAAAAATTAAAAGTCATACTATCCTATTCTGTACTATACTAAACCATACTATAATATTCTAGAGTATTATACTGGAATAGACTAGACTAGACTATCCAGCACTAACTCAAGCTATACGTTAATAAACCTCGCTTTGCATTTAGTCTTTGTGATACTTTGATGAGAGTCAACAACAGCGAGACAAGGTATTTAAACTTCATCAGACAGAGCCGTCGAGAGCCAGCGCAGGCCCCAAGATATTTCATAGCACCAGGCACCAGTATGTTTCTGGGTGAAACGCCTAAGGCTGGCTTTTCATAGAATAAATTTTTAGGGGGCTCCTTCGGGCCCTGGACCTCCAGCCCCGCCCACTCTACTCTCTCGACGGTCCTGTCATCAGGACCTGTCCGCACAAGAATGCCGATTACTGTCTATGTTAACTAAATCATACATTTGCATCTTACTTTGAGTGTTAGGAGTATTGCCCTTCAAAACTTTTGTCTGCTTTTTAAGTTTAATTCCTAAACTATTGTTGTCAGTTCGAATTTCACCGTATTTCGGGACTTCTGTCAGAACGTCGATACATGATTCTATCGAAATTTCAAAATCATGCAACGAAATAAACCAACCCTCTGATTTATTACATCATTATCGGTCTTCAACCCGACTTCTCTCCAACCTAAATGGAAAGGCGGGATTCTTGCTATTTGTGCACAACAGTGCTATCTTGGTCACTGCATATTTCATGAGTTATTTCTGTTTACAAGCTTTTCCAGTGTGGGAATGCAACAACATTTCGGAGAGCTCAGAGTATTCCAGGAGATGGTATTTCTTTGAACGAAAGCAACTAGATTAGAAACACAGAAAATGCTTTATCATTACCATATCAACTAACGCATTTGTAGGCCAACCTATCGAAGTCCATAATGTTTTGAAGAGATTGCTTTGAGTTATCTAACTTTCGATTGCTCATTCTATCCATTGAATCTGACATTTTATTTTCTCCAGATTCCATTTTCACTATAACACTGAAAAGGAGGCCGTGGTTAACGCAACGTTCTACAATTTCACCTTCACACTAGATAATTATTCGATATAGATTATAGAGGTAGATTATGACCTCCGGACTAGGTCTGAACGACAATCAACTTGTTTTTGTTTGGACTCAAAAAATTTCATCCATCTGCAAGAAGAATTCTTTACTTCTCAGAAGGTGCAAGGCTGGCTTTTGTTTCAGATCTCTAGTGGCAACAAGTATTGTGACGTCACATAGAACTGTGTTTTACTTTCCAGTTTAAACACAGAGTCCGTTGGACTACACGGACCGACATCTTGGGTTGTTCGAGATCGTCACTGCGAGTCAAGAATCGGATTATATCCCAAACATCTTATTAGGTAGCGCAACTTTTAACCGATTTATTTATGCTGTAGTAGTTTTAAAGCATGTCAGAAACAGATAAACTAAATGTGGACAGCATTATTGCTCGTTTGCTCGAGGGTAAGTAGTGGATCCCTATTTGATGTCGCAGACCTACTGTTGATTTGTGTCACGTCGTTGACCAGTTTGGTTGAGTGAAAGCCAGCTACACGATACCTTTGATTTGGCTTTATTTCAGTGCGTGGTTCAAGACCAGGGAAAAATGTTCAGCTGACAGAGGCAGAGATCAGAGGATTATGTTTAAAATCAAGGGAAATTTTTCTGAGTCAACCGATTTTGTTGGAACTCGAAGCACCACTGAAGATCTGCGGTAAGGAGGAGTCAGTCTGATTGTTGCTTCATGTCAATGCCGCTTCCCTTTGAGTAGGTTTGTGAGATTTTATTTAGATACGAAAGGGTCCGTGCGTTGGTATTCCTTAATTTCGAGGGAGGTAGTCTTGGGTAAGACCAAATTATTTTTTACACCCGGAATTCTCATGTCCCGGAACTGAACATGTTGGATCATGTTAGCTGTTTAATCAGTCGATATTAATATGAAGTGTTTCATGCCGATGTGTTACCCTTTCACGACCTATCACGACAATTTTATCCACACGATAATGATATTTCTATATTAGTGTTATCAGAAATTGCACTTTGCGTAATAGTCAGTCATTTTACATAAACAAACGTACTAACGCTGTGTCAAGTCGGAAATACTTTGTATTTGAAAATCTACTTGTGGTGTCGAATTCAGATCAGAAGGGACCTCTCTCTGATGCAGGGCCATCTCTTATGAAAGTCACTTGTTAATAAATCCAGATACCGTACTACAGAAATAGGAGAAATAAGCCTCGAATGCTTATTGGTATTGGACTCAGTATTGTTTCCTTGACTCCGTAAGTACATTAGCAGTAATGGTATGTAACTAAGAGACATAATACCAACCTAAAAGCCTCCCCGTGTTGAATTGTTTTCTCCCGTTTGAGTCAGGTTTTACTTTTTCATGGTTGCTATATAGATCCTAAAATCTTGTTGTGCTTGAATTATGATAGACGAAAGTTTAAAGCCCGTGAAAACAACCGCAAGGCACACGGTTGCGAATGGTATGATCGTTTGCGAGGCACAATCTCTATGATTCCTTTCGTGATTGAGATACTCGTGAGCTCATTTGCTTTTTAAGTTAACTGAAGCAAATTATTTTCACAAATCGATCTTATCTTTTGCCATCGATTTGTTAGTAATGTTAGTCCGCCTTGGCGCATCCTGAATTTTCCAATACACTAGAGACTGTACGAGTAAGAAGGCCATCAAGCTGTCCAGTCATCTTTCCTGACATGATAGTGCAAACTTACAACGATGCCAACAGAAGCAGGCCGACTGTACTGAACCAAGATATCGTTGCTTCTACCCCACCATTTTCTGTCCACACCCTGTAAAAGAAGAACCAGTTAAACACTTTCTTTGACAAAAGAGAGGTTGACGTATTATAGTGGTGTTGATTATTGGATGATTGATTTTGCCCTTTCCCGCGATTTTAAGACAGTCCAAGATCTGAGTGCATGTTTTACTTTAATATTATAACATTGTTGTTGGTTCACATTGATAAGCTTATCGTTCAAGCGGTTTACTAAGTTTGTTTTGCTCCCAAGATTCGATGCCCAGTAACTTGCTTAGGTCATTGACAAGACTGTACTAATGTCATACAGTAACATGCTGTTTTCATGTACCTCGTTAGCTTTATATTGTAGCTGTCTATGTACTGTAAACTGTGTTACAATTTCAAACTGCTTACCAAGCAGTGAAGGAGAGCGAAATTCTGAAGCTCTTTCTTATTTGGTTTTAATTGCGTGTTCATAGCCCCATCGATTGTAGTCAACTGGTTTTCGAAGCAGGTGAAGTCTACGAAGTTTGTTAAAGAAAATATTAGAACTATAAACAGATCACTTTTCTTTTAGTTGATCATCATTTCTGACGTTTGCCCTTTTAAATCAATTGATCAATGTAGATATGCTATTGAACATTGTTGTAAAGACCAAATTCCATTTACATATTGTATTTTACCATTGAATTTGAATTGAGGTGATATACCTCCCTTTTTCTGTAATTTTTCTCAATTCGAATAGTTGGAAACATGGTTAACATGGTGGTGACCAGTTTATACATGCAAAGTGTTCGTTTAGTTAACTTCTTAGATTAGAGGGGAGTATTATTCGGAAAACCAACTTTATGCTCGACTAGATTTCCTTAATCGTCTGTGCATTCACAATACTCTAAAATCAAATCATCAACATCGAAGTCGATGTAATGTATATCAGACGTTGGGAAGACCATGGACGTCCAATTGTCACACGCATGGCAGCACCCCTTACCCTCCCTGAAGGTAGTGCATGGTATACCATCCCGTAAGTGTAACCGTATACATAGAACACTAAAGAGAACTTTATTCGAATGGTATATATTGCAAGAACAGCTTTAATTTATATCTGTCCAATAGAATGGAACTGAGTATTTATTTGTTTATATTATTTGTTAATAGGCTATAGTCTACCCGTCAAATACATGTGTGCATGTGTACAATACTCGTGGAGAAAAGCTAAATTTTTGCGTTCTGAGAAAATTCTTCCTTACCAACTCAAACAGGGGAAAGCAAATTTACTAAACACAATGTTTCCTTGAATGCTAGTCCTAAACTAAATATATATCTAAATGTTTGTGTTTTTTTCCTGTGTACTGTTAGACCACAGGGTACCAAGAATGAATTCTTATTACTAGTAGTGACTTATATCTAGCTGTTATTTAGAAAGCAAATTAGACATTGGTTTTAACACTTCACCCTTTGCTCACTAAAATGATAATCTAAAAATTCCAGAACCAAATATAGTCAAGCCCTACCAGGTATGGAACATTTCTATAAAATAGAGGATGATTGGTAACTAGGGTGATCTATTTGCAACTCCAACTAATTGTATGATTACCACTGTAAACAGTTTTAGATTCAAGGGCTGCTTGCAAAGAATCTCCTATTCTTATCGTATTATTCTATGCTTCTTTTACTCCTGCTAAAGGACATAGTCTTTAAATTTAAAACGTTTGTTGATGGTACAGGGAAAAAAATCTGCATGAAATAGCAAATTCATTTTAAGTAGGTAAATGAATTCTTTAAATTCAGTGCAGGATTTTCCTGACAGTCTTATTTTCCATGATCCAGCCTGTGTAATCCTGGTTGTATTTTCATAGCTTGCACTTACTAATGTGTCTTTTATATTTCACTCACATGACAAGAGTAGATCACATCCGTAAGCTCTCTTGAATCAAAGTTTTGCAGATGTTTATGTTTCCAAGAACTACAGTACAGTGTATGGTTATAGAATCTCACCTTGATGATAATATTAAATGATTGCAAGTAACATCTGACATGTTCAAGTAACTTGTAACATTGTAGTAGAAGCTTGTTTGATGTGTTACCATTTTTAATAGAGAAAATGATGTCTTAAATAAGTTGACCCAAGAAGAGGCTCTTCTGTGATCTATCTTAAATTGGTTTGGTCTAAAGGAGCAAAGTGGTCACTGCTCTACTGCAATAGTAGTCCATAAAAGTTTACTAAGGACCAGGCCATTGGATATTTCAAAAAGTTAGCATTTTAAATATCCATGTATCAGGGTCTTTTAATTTTGTTAATTGAGGAGCTGTATAATAGTTGACACAGTATGCTTCCTTTTGTCTTTTGTAAACCTCTATAGATATGACAAAAATTCCTTTTTAACAGTTTGCCTCTTTCTTATTTCTAGGTGATGTTCATGGGCAGTACTATGACCTATTACGACTTTTTGAATATGGTGGATTTCCACCGGAGTCAAATTACTTGTTTCTAGGAGACTATGTGGACAGAGGAAAACAGTCATTGGAAACAATATGTTTACTGCTTGCATACAAAATAAAGTACCCCGAGAACTTCTTTCTATTAAGGGGAAATCATGAATGTGCAAGTATCAATCGTATATATGGATTTTATGATGAATGTAAGTATCTTTGGATTATGACAAGCCCCTATACTGTTAATGGACATGTTGAGTATGACAATCAATATTGAAAGAAAATTCTTTTTTGATTGCACTAGTTATAATGTGTCATGTCTATACAAAGGCTACTTGTGAGGTATTTGAAGAGCCCTGATGTGCATCATATGTTCAAATTGCCATAGACTTGGATTGCTGCAAACACTGTAACATATAGATGTTTATGAAATACACAGTGTTACTTTAACACTTGCCACTTAGTTCAATCTGATTCATGGCAATGTTTTATGAACTTGCCAGGACCATGGACCTATTAGTCCTGTGTAGCCACTACTTGGCTGGGAATCATTTTGGTGCAACTTTGTTATTGCCCTTGTTTTTACTTTCTAGGATCTATTTTGACTCAAGTTTTGACTTCCATTCTGTTATCTTGTGGTTCCAATATCAGATGTGCTTTGTCAAGATAGGAATTTCTTACATTTATAAATTTTTGAGAATTAAAGGGCTGATGTATTCGTAATAGTATTTTTATGGATGGTGAAAATTATGAATTCAAAATAATATCTATATGTAATAATAATATGTAAGCTTATTTACTCTAGTTGCTAGGAAGGATTCTATAAGGCAATAAGCATTTTGATTGATTTTAACTCTTTAGGTTTTGATTGTGTTCATTGATCATTTTTGTGTTTTGATCAAATTACATATAAGCCCTAAACAGTGGCTCTTTTCCCTAAACTTCACATTCTATGACCAGGAGCCCCTTTTAAAGTTGGAACACTAACTACAGGACTTCCACTTATGCCATGAGTTTCTTTAATCGCACTACCACTCTGGAATTCTCTTTGTTCCTCATGCTTCTCTAATGACTACCATCTTAATTGGTTCAAGGTTCTTAGTAACAGGTTTCTGTTAGCCCAATCTTTTACTTAATTAACCTGCCTTTTCCATGTCTTCCCGTTTTTAGCTCTCATTGTGTTAGTGCCTTGTTAAGAGCAACTTCTTAAAAATTGAACATACTGCTTGGTGTCTTTATTTATTCTTTTTTGAGGTCTGAGAGGGGTCTTTTGTGGCAGCATTTTGGAGTCAGTTTATCCCACAGTAAATACAAATGTAGCAGATATTCTATGATGCTATAAGTTAGTGGTGTAATTGCTTGGCTTTGATAAATGATGTAGAATATATGAAACAACCAGAAACAGTGTCATTCAAGCAGTTTTGTAATTATTTACTTGTCAATTGCTAACAGTTAGAGGGAGTTGGATTGATTCCCCTGAATATCTGATACAAACAGAGGTTACTGGTGGCCAAATTTGTAGTTGATGGAGTGTCCCTTGCATTTGAATAGAAAATTGTGATTGGTCAAATCCTATTGAGTGAGCAGATTTAACTGTCAAAGAATATTGATTGTTTATTTGTTTATCAGCATATTTAGTTTATCCATGTGATCAATTTGTTATTTTTGCAGACAAATTTAATTTGTTATGAAATTTATTTATATACATGAAATAAATCAAACCAGATTTTTTGTCATATATAGCTAACCAAAAGTTATGAATTGGTACCAGATGTACTTGATTGATGGTTTATTAAATGGAATTTATAGATGCCATGTTTAGCTATGCATTTATAAACAAGTAAACAAGTACTTATAGACTGTAGGGGGAGTCATCCTTCATTTTCAGTGAAACAAAAGGCTTATTAAATAT
>JAAAKL020011254.1:0-13783 GCA_010016065.2 Carybdea cf. marsupialis auct. non (Linnaeus, 1758) | reverse complement strand
TATTCAGCTCTCCGTCTACAATCGTTGTTGTTTCCTTTGCTGTTACATCTGGCACTTTGCCAAGAAGGTTCTCAAAATACTTTTCCATTTTTCGATCTTTTCTCGCTGGTTAGCTGCTCTAAGTTAGAGGCCGTTATGCAAAACATAATGGAACTTTCCGTTCAGTACTTTGTACTAGTAGCACTTCCACAGTCACACTATGTTGTTACTTTGACCTCTTTTCGATATGTTCGATTAATATCTTGTTCTTCAAGATTATGTCGTTCCATATTTTCGTCCTCTGCGTAGTTTAAGTTTAACAAGCATCTGGAAAAGTGTCTGGAAGAGCATCAGGGTTTAATAGCTTAAAATCAGCGTCCTATCTATACACCCTTCCCTGCTTCGTTGATATTCGCATTCTCTGTAACATGGGGTTAGGATTAAGTATAGTTTACTTGACATAGTTTTTTTCTCTATCTCGAGAATCGCAGGACGTCAGCGTGACGTTAAACAAATAAAACGTAAAACTCTCCCCGCAACAGTAAAAGCTACTGTACGGAATATATTTTGGAAAAACATGTGAACTTGGGGAATGTTGAGTACTGTGGGATGTTTCTTGTACTAAAATAGAATCTCCATAATAACTGCCTGTTAACCGTATACACCTTTCCACTGAGTGAACCTTTTTTCGCTTGTTCCTCTTGCTCCATATGAAGTTTACAGAATTACCAAATAATAATCAGTCAGAAATTCTTTTCTTTGAATTTTAAATGGTTTTTTTTCACTTTTCAGGTACATAACATTTCCAAGCCTCAGGTATTTGATAAAAAGGTCATTCCTTTCAGGCCTAGCCATATATTAGATATTACGTCATTCATATTATTTGTCCACTCCCCAACGAGGATAAGAAATGCCCCTTCTAATCTGTGAGACTTGATGATGGGCCTGGTTAGACTACGAAGCTAAACGGTTGGAGAAGCTAACGGGTCAAGAAATCCAGATGGTCTGAGAAGTTAAATAGCCGGAACAGCTAAATACTACGAGAGCCAAAGTAGTTCGAGAAGTTAAATGGTCGAACAAGCTAAATAGTCCGAGGATAAAAGTAGTTCGAGAAGTTAAATAGTCGAACAAGCTAAATAGTCCGAAGATAAAAGTAGTTCGAGAAGTTAAACAGTCGAACAAGCTAAATAGTCCAAGGATAAAAGTAGTTTGAGAAGTTAAATAGTCGAACAAGCTAAATAGTCCAAGGATAAAAGTAGTTCGAGAAGTTAAATAGTCGAACAAGCTAAATAGTCCGAGGATAAAAGTAGTTCGAGAAGTTAAATAGTCGAACAAGCTAAATAGTCCGAGGATAACTTTTAAATCAAACGTAGTAACAGTCCATACGGAGTTCCTTCTAAGCATCTATAGAGTAAGTATCGAAGAAATGGATATTAAGCAACTCGATTATTGTTCAATCAAAAAGCCTATTAAACTTAAAAATCGCCAGAAATATCTTTATTTGTAAAACTATTAAACGCACTTACTTGGTAAACCATGTGCTCTTGGTAAATTACTAGCTCCAACAACCGTCACTGACAACCTGTTGCCAAGGGCGTCATAGGATATGGAGACGCCTAGCTCTCCCACATACCGATCTTCACGAAGGTTCAGCTGCACAAAAGAATTAATAGTAATGTGAAAGTTTGTGTGAACAATTGAAGAAAGAAAGGGGTATAACAGAACGAACTTTCTTTGGCTTGATCAGGGACTATGTTAGTTCAAGACTATGACTACATAATAATAAAGGAAATTATGCATTTAGTAGTAACCGTTTCATCCTAGGGATGATTCAAATTAACGGTGCCAATATAGATGATCCTTTGTACCATACCTCCACATCTGCTCTTGTTTCCTCAGTTAAATCACAGATGGACTTGACTAGCTTCGTTGATTCGACACAGTTCAATCTTTGACCTTTACCAGTCTCTGCAAGATAGTCTGGTAAGGCTCCTAGCCAGCCACGCCCATCAGAGCGGGGGATCGGCGATTAAAAGAGGCAATTGATTATTAATTAAGTACCACTTGCCCTATCAATTTTCGTAGCAGGGAGAGTTTTATCTGGGGGGGGCATGGCCGGAAATGCCCGTATTGGTTACAGGCCCCTGGGCCATGAACTATTGTTATGCTTGTAATAAGAGTTTCTGCCAGTTATCATAAACCTTGAATGTTGCACACTTGCAGACAAGCCGATACCGTTAGCTCGCGAGGTCATTGAGGTCATCATGATTTGCAAAATCATTCAGATTTGCTAGCGTTGCAAATATCCCGGCTCTTGACCCACTGAGAACTTCTGTTGTAAATTTTAAATAGGCCATTTTTTCATATTTTGGGCAATAGCAATCAACGTGTGCGACTTTGGCCCTTATGATAACTTACGTACTTTATTATTTTCCTTAATATAGTCAAGCATTGTACTTTATTTGACCTTATGAGCGTATCTTGTCAATGTCATCCGACTTATTCCAGGTAGATCTTCTGCCGTCTTCATAAATCATCCCCTACAAAGAATCGCAAATCAACGGCAGATTGGAGAGCGACTGCTAGCCAATTTCGTTTTCATGCAGCAAGTTCGCTTTAATTACTATAGAAAGCATGACCAAGAGTCTAGTGTTTTTGCAGCAACCGGAAATTTTGAATTATGGAAGAAATTGCACGAACGACCGTACAATGACCCTACAAGTACGAGATCAAGGAAACAGATGAAGTTGCAGTTTCTTGACTGAAATTTTTTTTCGAACATGTCATGAACAACACCAGAAAGAGTTTATTAATTTGTTTTCATCTAATTTCACTACAGCACCATCAACGGCAAACAGATTCAAAGATGACGAAAACTAGACAGTTTGAAACTTTTCATTAAAAATTACGTTAAAATGAAGTACATACTGGAGGGTGGGGGATAACCGAAACTTACCACACAGTTTAACCAAACCAAAATTCCAGTCCCTTTCTCTTATAATGTGTTACAACCTTCCTCTACATAGTGTCTTGAGTCTTTCTTGGTCTACATCCAAAGTTAATACGCCACATCTTTTAAACGCGTGAACAACTGCAGATGTGAAGCATTGGCGCTGGTTCAATCATAGAGAAAGAACTGGGCCCCAGTCTGGTATTAAACACACAGGAGCTTAGCAGGAACTATCATGCATGACCCTAGACTTCTATCCACTCTTTAGGAGCTTTTCTCAGTAAAAGGGGAAAACGTCTTTGATTTAGGGGATAGAATGGTACAATGACGCGATACGTTTCCAGTTCCATCGTTGATCGTTTAAAAACACTTCAAAGTTTTATCTTCAAACGACTTCATATATTGTGCTTAGAAGCATATGAGGGTCATGACAGTTATCTTCACGAAAATGAGTGAAAATTCTTTGGTCTCTGACGTGTGGGGTCAGAGTGAATGTTATTGACACCATGGATTTACAGAATGATATTACAACCAGCCCTCTTTTCACATATTGTTGACGTCTCAACTTTTGTGTCTTTGATGACCCCAAAATGTCATATTGTCCTAAAAATAGGTACGATGGTAATTCTAGGAACAGACAGCTTTGGTTTCCAAATGAGTTTCTTTATACAACATGATTCATTGCTATAAATGGCTGAAATGGAACTGATTTATTAACATGAGTTAGTCAAAACATGAACCTCTTCTTAGGCTAAAAACATTCTTGTGAAATGCACTAGATGCATTTGTTGTATAGGGATTGGTTTATGGCGGTCAGTGCGCGCTAACTTTCATAATTTTGTAATTCGACTTTTGGCTTTCTGTCATATCCTAGATCCAAGGCATGTCCTCTGTAGATTTTATACCGATCAAAAAATCAAATAAGCTTAAAAGGGTAAGCTCAAAAGGGTAAGCTTCCGAATGCAAAAAATCCTCTTACAAGCTAATCAGTACCTGATAAAAGGTAACTTTAGCATGCAGGAAAAGAACAAAGTCGCCTCCTCCTGAATATGTTACAGAAACCGATGCATATGAAGGTAAACTTAAAATAGTTGGAGGAGGAACATAAAAGATTATAATTTGACCGGTATCACTTTTATGGCGTAGCCTAACAGCACCTGAATCACTTCAACCCTCAGACAATTAGGTCAGCGTTTGCTGATTACCATCAGAACCCAAAATTCAAGTTTTATCCTATTCACATTCAAACTGTTAAAACACTTTGCCCCACCCTAAACTGGAAACGTTCATGCGTCATTTGTATACTTTGAAACATACTCTACTTTTAGTGTAAAATAGTCTTTATGACAATTTGTCAACTTCATGTCCCCTTGCACTGCAGCAACGTACGCAGATAAGTCCTACAAAAGGGGAAGGAAGGAGAGGGGAATTGGAAAAACTATTGATATTTTAGTATATCCTTCCTCTCTTGTGTTCTTTTGTATATCGCTTGCAACAGAATCTTCTGCATGTGTTCTTACCATTACCTTAATACAAACAAGGTTACCACAAAAGCAAATACGCCTACTAAAGGTAGATTGGCTTACAGATTAATTAAGCAGCAGATACATGCTAAAAGACGAAAGTACAGAGAATACGGTGATGTCAAAGTCATTAACTTAAGTGAGCGATAGCTCACGTGTACGACGTCCAAAATTGTCTATAATCGCATCATAATAGAGTACGGTCTGCCTATTGATAAAACGTTGTGAAAGCCCCTTAAGCCTTTCCTCACTCATGTTAGCTCTGAGGTACGTTTTCAAGAGCTTTAGAGCACTAAATGTCAGTCATGGTACGGTCAGGTTTGCAGGGACATTGCCCCGCTCAAGCAAAAATCTGAGTATTTGTTTCAAAGGCCGTGTCCGATTGCTACTTGACTTTTGGTTATCAATTTTAAATCGAGTCTGTATTTGATTACAGGTGTATTTGTCTATCTGAAACTGATGCTGCCAGCCACGGGCCTAATTAAGTGGCGAATAAATCTTAAGCTACGTAAAGGTCCCTTTTATACGTTTACAAGTAAGACACGTTTCTACAGGATCCGATCCCATTTACAGGGTGTATAATGTGATCAGATTAACTTTTATGCACAACTCTGCAAGCAATTTAAATTAGAAAAACCAAAAATTCTTTTTTTTAGTTCGAGCTACACTGAATTCGTTGAAATATGAACAATTGGTGTCAACTACTGAATTGCCGATATTGGTATAAAAATAGATCATGAAGAGAGATCACGTCAAATTTACCTCGTAGCGACAGTTATTTTTGGCTTATTTTCAATCCATTCTAGTTCTGGTACGGATCCAAGTGTTCACACGACATCGGATCCAAACTTGTCCACATACAAGAGGGATTGGATACACTATTTACAGGTCTATTTTCATCATTGAAATACACATATACAATATAAAATAACAACTTATGTACAAAAAAATATGATAATGATAAGAAATAAATATATTGCGTAACTTATAAACATAGGGGATGCCTCTCTTCTTATCAGAAAGTACGTTGAGAGATTTCGGTCTCAAACTGGAACGGATAGCAGATTCCATGCAAGCGCAGATGCACCAGGACCCGTGAACACGCAAGGCTTATTCGTGCCAGTGTTAACAGGGTTAAGAAAACGAGTTTTCGGCTAGCGCCAGGTTATGATTGATTTGAGACGGTCTTCCTTCTCATGCTGTTGTGAGCCGAGTGAAAGTAAGAGGAACCCACAGATCCCTCTCTAAAGATTTGAAAGTAGAGCTAAGGTGTTTTCACCCAGCCATTTTGATGGAATTTTAAAGAATATTATGACCATATAAGCTATATCCCTTGAAGTCAGTGAGCTTTCCTTGTATAGATAAGATATTCAGTGTTGCAAACACCGCCGGTGTCACAGGCCTTTTGGTTCTACGTGTAACCTTTATCTTTGTATGACCTTAGGTTTCGACAGCTTAGCGGCAATATTAGCCCCTGAATCATTGTGAAACAATTGTCTCGCAGTTTTAAATTAAGCGCTCTAGAAACCAGACAGTAACAATTTGGTCCCTGATTGGCTAACGCCAAGAGACAAATCTTTCAGAGTAGAACATGCTCTACTGCATAAGATTTGTCTCCTCACTGGATTTCTGCCTCGCGGACAGCCCATCGACGCGGACCAGACAAATCTTTCGACAGATCTCTTACTGTTAACACCCCGTAATCTTAGTGACCGAAAGCATGTCACTCATATACGTTTTATTTACAGCAACGTGTTTCTATCCTCTCATTTCCAGTAAAATATATGCGAAAGTTATCTAACTTCACTCACGAGCATTGTTGTGACCAGTGTTTGGTGAAAATATTAAGCATAAAAAATCTGTTAATTATCGCCGTTTTCAAGTTTTGTATTACTACTAAATCACAGACCATATGCCCAACACTGATATCCATATTGGTCATTCAATATGCGTTCAGCATGGTGATTTGATACAAGTTTAATAGTGACTAGGGTTACAAACGATTGGTCATGTGCCTCCCAGCCCAAACATTACCCAAAGTCGCCCAATGTTGCACTTTCTAGAATAAATTCAAGACTAAAATATTTTGTGTTTTGTAGAAAGCCAAAAAACAGTATATACGGAAAGAATATCTGAAAAATATTATATTGTATTCTTTGTAAATGGTCACCAACAAAAGATACTTTGTCTTAGCTTCACTTAAAGTATCGCCTAATCTGACACCACCTAATTTGTAACCAGTGCCTCACAATTTCGGGGCATGTCTCCTTGAGATTATTCTGTAAATGAAACTATAGCTTGATGTCCCAACACAACCGTTTATTATTCATCATAATGACGTCACGTTCTGGTTTCAGTGAAAGTCAAGGCAGCAATAGAATAGAATCTACGAGATTAAATGGAGGGCATCAAATGAACTTAAAACGCCGCTTTAATATAGTCCTCAAAAGATATCAAATAGATACGCTCGTTCTATCCTGTTTAGTAACCTTCGTCCTAAGCAGTGGGATCAGCTCTAAGGGGAATTTACAGTTTGTAATATTGTCTCGTATGTGAATTTGGTTTATGTGACAACTTATTAAAGGTTAAAGAAATGTAACACGAGCGCGTTCAAAGAAATCCGAAACGCTTCAAATAGCAACAGCAGTTTAAAAAATTCAGTACTTACCTCAAAGTGGATATCGTTTAGGGGAATATCTAATGGCTCTTGTTTCGATAGGTATGTGTCAAAGATGATTTTGCGTAATGGAAAAGTGACTTCTCCGATAGAGAACACTCCCATTCTCTGATGAAAATGCGCCAGTGCCTGTAAACGTAGTACAGAATCAGAAATCTGAGAAGGAAGGAATCCTTGTACTTTGAATGTTTCGTTAAAAGCAGGTGAATCATTCCCGTATTTAATGGCTGTCTTTTTCATAAACGATCCTTTTGGATACAACGCAAATGTCACTGACAATCCAATCCGCTCTCGATTTATCATACATAGTGATCCATCAGAATCTCTTATTATGTAAATGTCGTCTGTTTTCGGACCAAGTTCGTGCTCTGTTGGATTTGCGACACCGAGAAGACCAACGCAGTTCTGCGCCGACAGATCGATATCAAACAGTTGTAATATACAAATTTCAAGTTCCTTTTCTCTGGAATTGTAGTTAATCATAAAGTCGATTAAACCAGATACTCGTAATGTAGGGCATATTGGATAAGACAGGCAGACTGAACGGCTTTTTCGGCGCATAGCTGCCACAATTGAGCGCCTTTCTCCACGTTCACTTATCGATTTTCGCGTGACATTTAAATCCTCGATCGGTGCCATTTCACTCTCGGAAAGCACTCGGCGTGGCTTTAACTGCTCGAAATCTATCACCTCGCCCAACGTCGCTTCATGAAAGGTAGCCGCTCGTTTTCTCCGTCGTTCACTATCCCGAGACTTTTCAACAAAATCATTTGCGAAGGGGCTGACGCTCAGTTGAACTGGAATTGCAACGGTTGGCATCGGCGTTGATGCTTTCCTCCATAAAAAGCTATTTGTTTCCTCATTATTTGATAGCTTACATTGTTTACGTAAGAGTTGCAATCTTTTCACTTTCCACAGGTAAATCAAAATAAACAGGAGTGCTAATAAGAAAAGCCCAATTCCGATAGCAAATCCGACTAAAGTTATTACTAAAACGGGAAAAAGGAATATCATGATATATTACATATATTACATATATATTAGATATATTTACTTGACGAAATAAATGAAAATTACGACAAGATAATGTTAACTTTATCGTCAGAGGAGAGTGTGCCTGAACAAGGTTATTCTACTTGCCTAGATTAAAACCTGAAAGACTCTTAAAATCTCACCGGTGTCAACAGAAAAATGGAATATCACCAGTTTATGCATAAATGTTTTCTTCAGCTGGCGATGATTTGAATTACGTAGCGGACACTGTTTCCAAAGAGTTGCAGGATGTCACATTGGGCGTGATGCTTAACGCTAAATCATGATCAAATGTTGTCCATGTTCACAACAATGAGACCGATTTGCAACAAGGACAAAAATTAAATATTACTCAGGAGTTTATAGAGCAGATAGAAATAAAATTCTTAAAAGGTAAACAATGGCCTAGCATACAACCCTGTAGAAATGGTGCATCAAACAAGCCAAATACTATTTTACTAATCTTTCAACTTTTCAAAGCCTCATCTTCAAGAGTTGTATAGACGCTATAGGTGGTTACAAGGAATACAAGCAACGCTTATTGCAAAATACAACGCAGTTACTAAACGCGATGGCACATTAGTAGGAGAGTATAGCAAATAAACAACTATTTCTCAATACTTTCAATTGGGTGTCATAGAAATGAAAGACGCGGCAAAAATACAAAATTTTGACAAATTTTGCCGCGTCATGCAGAGTTAAGGATCTTATAAATCTAGCACACGTTTGTTTGCACAGAATCAATAATAAACTCCGATATATTACTCTAACCGACCTCATTAGACCTCAGCAGTAAAAACGATTAACCGAGTTACATGACTGACTCACACGTGTAACGCTTGGGATTGATGTAATAGCCTCGTAGCACTCACATAGCCTCGTAATGGTCGGCACATGATTTACAAGAGCCCTAACGAAGTGCAGTATCCCCATTGTATAGATCGTCAAGTTACTACTTCAGAAAGTGATAAGGAGACAATATTAGAGACACTTGAGTATTACCTAGTATCGATTTAGGTAGTAAAGAGTAAAGGTACTTCATGTCTCACATATCGTAGTAAGCAACAACCACTCATACATTTCATTGCAATGAGAAGCAACAACTTGTAATCAACAATTAAGTAAGTCTTTCATGTAGGTCTATCAGAATCCTCTAATAGCATATTGCTATGGGCTACATAATGGACCATAAGCATCGCGTCGTTTCCAAAAAATAATGGTTTGCATCAAATCATAGACTCCAAAGAGACGCAAAGGATTACAGTCTACGACATAAAAGTCGCTATGCGACTTAAGTGATTTTCATATCTCATTTCGGTTTTCTTTAACAAAGCTTTCTTTTCCTCCGCTTATGTTTAGGTTCAAAAGCCAGTACGATGAATCCCATTTTTACAAAGGATTTATTTGAACACGGAAGTTAAGTTAAAGAATGTGAAATTTGAACAGTTTCACATAAACCACAGGGTTTTGATTTCATCTTATCAGTTCTTCGTTCAAAGTAGGTTTACACTAGAGCCTACAGTCAGCAGAAGACAGCCGTCGATCGCAAGTTGTTATGCGATCTATGACAACACCACATTGGTCGTGACAAGAATAAGGCAAGATATCTACGCAGAATGAGATCATTACTATACGCAGCTTTCCGAGAGCCACTTTACAAACATTTAAAAAGATCTTATTCCATTCTTGGATTATTATCGATGACAGTTATGTCGCAATTTGCGTTGAATGAAGCGATTAAATGCTTTACAACGATTCCACTACAGAAAACCAGTAATTCTTCATGCGAAACACATAATATTTATGACTTGCTTTAAAGCCATGAATGTGTTATCGACTTTAAATTAAAGTTCCCTCAAATGTTTATAGTTGGTAAGTTTAAATACCCTCTCGTCGTACAGCAGAATTGGAGCTTGGTTTGTTTAGCTCCAGATCCGTCATTGCTGCTTTCACTCCACGTTTCCTAATTTGCATTGTTGATCAGTAACTAATGTTATCAAAACTACATTTCTATGGATAGTGTTAACGATACTCTAATAATGTTCTGTATTATAACATGCAATTCTTTTCTATCAGTTTGGGTAAATGAGGGCGACGAATAAGCAAAGTGCAAAACCAATCCCTCTGTTGTATGTGCTTTTGTTTACAGTGGACAAAGAGAGGCCAATCACGTGTTTGGAGAAGGCCTCGAACTCACAATACATCATACCTCTATATTCTATAAAATACGTCAGCGGCACATGAGGGGTTAGTGGCTCTTATTACCCAGTTTTCTACTTCTCTGTGTAGTCTCCTCAATTCTCGTCAAAGTTAAGAAGATCGAAAGTAACAAGAAAGTAGGTTATAAACATTAGTAAAGAGGATCCTATGAGAAATGAAAAGAAAGATGCAATGTCTCAATACCAGGCCTCGAACCCACGAGCCTCCCTATCGTGGTTGAATTGCTTCGGACAAACTGAGCCGATTACATCATAACAGCTGAGCAGTTTGTTATGATGTAATCAGCATGATCAAAGAACATCCCAGCCAGCATAACAAAGCATAACATAGAATAACAACGAGTTTAAAAAGTGTAATAAGGTTTAGCTTCGAGGCATAGAATAATATAGCTTTAATGTTTATATGACTTTTATGCTCCAAGTGACTTTTTCCGTACTAAGGGACTGAATCTGATGTCTGCAGTCAAACACGGAGGCACCCAACTGCAAAACTGTAAAAACTGCCGGCAGTGAAAAACCAATCTGTCTGTATTTTAATTAAATATTTACTAGTGTTCATTCCATATAAATTACCTGTAAATATACAGCTGAGTCGCTATATTAAAATATATTAAAAAGTACGTTGGATGCACATTTTTCTATAGCATTCAAGATATTTAACCTTGTCTTTGTATATATATATAATACATATAAACGGTATTGAAAACACATCGATACAAACAATCATTGACGGCACAACTTAGGAATGGGGCGTTCAAATTTTCATAAGATTCTACTTCGCAAAAAAAAGGGTGGTACTTTTAGAAACATATTATGGTTGTCAATAAGGCGTTTACTGAACTGCAACTCATCAACAACTTGAAACTGTCTTGTAATTATAATCTGACTGCGACAATAACTTTTTGAATCAGCAGCTCTACGTGAGGATAACAGTAGTTTGTAGACTGTGGCCAGAATTGACACGAAAGTATTACATGCATCCTCTGACTTGAGATGGTTCTGCTTTTGGCAGAGTAAATCAGCATTCTTAAAATTTTCATTAAGTGACCACATCTAAGTGGCCAATCGCCATCTCTGCCATTGAAGATACAAAGATACAAAGCCCCATGTCAGTATAAACTCTTTGACAGGCACACACCAGCTCTATAGAGTATTTAAGAAGCGATTTCGATCGACATTTAGTGTAAAGGCAGGTTCCAGGGTTTGCAAATGTCACTCCGCAGTAGGAAACCCAAAATAGACTTGGGGGGGGGGGGTGGAGCCAAGAGTGAAAGTCTGAAAGCATTGATTTGTGTGAAGTATAAGGGGTGTTTTTGCAGAAAATAGAGCACTCTATCGATGAGAACACCTGTTGAGGCTATTTTCTGACAATTATTACGCGCTGCTAGCTTGAAATTACACAAAATTGTCCAATATCATTTGTTTTTATTCTATCAGGGTGGCTATTGCACAAAACCCGCCCTCCTAAAACGCTACAGCTGTTGTGCACCACTTTAAAATAAATCTAAATTATATCTACATGCTAGGTACGTAATACCAGCAAACCGAATTTCTCTAGAAGGAATAAAATTAATAAAAATATCCTCCTAAATTTCTAACATCAATTGCCCTCCCCCCTTCTTTTTCTCACTCTGGTGCTTCATGCATTCCCAGTAGTTTCGAAATTATAACGGAAATTCCACTTAGAAACTCCTATTAAAAACATTTGATTACTTGTGATTATCTGTGGTGTGACCCTCCAGTAAACGTAAAGTTAAATATAGATAGATCATAGACATGATATAGGAGATGGAATTAGATTGGGAAGACAGTTGCCTTGAGACGGATGTTCTTACTTATATATCGTATACGAAATACCAGAACCGTAGCCTTTGAGAAGGAGGGGGGGGGGGGGGTAGTGGTGCGTTTCCATAAACTTTCACAAAAATTTGTGACGCACACATGCAATAAATAGGTTTTGTTTATTTTGACTATGGTGTTCCTCATTTACTTTGCCAATCGTTGCAACGCTCCAAAATATGTAGACTGAGCACATATGAGCATGGGCGTAGATTCTAGGGGGAACGGGAGGACTTTTCAGGATGCTTTACCCCTCCTACATTTGGTACCAAAAATGTCACATTTTCTACTTTTGATCCTTTCCATCCCATACACATTCTTAGAGCGATCTGCCCCCATGCACATGAGTAAATTCCTTGAATGATAGACTCTTGAGTCTTTCTACTTATAAAACTTCGTACATTCGCATCAAAATCGTACTAACAGCTCTCACGCTCCGCTAAAAAATCCCTAGTTATTTTACTTTTCATGAATCACTTCAAATTGATTGTTTAAGTTGTGGTCTAGTCGGCTCGTACCTAGTGAGTCGCCACGTCTGAATGTGCCCAAGTGTAGGGTCTCTTTCGGGCATTTTCAGCCAGACAGGGATCAAATGTACATTACTAAAAGGTTTTGGCAGCAAGTTCTATCTTAAACAAAAAATGAACAGAAAAAGTGTTGTTATCACCATCACTCAGTTGGTAGGGTAACCCGAAGCAAATCCCAGTTATTACACGACATCGTTTGTTCGAGCAATGCACAAACCCATATATTTGCAGTTCCTAAACCAAACAATATCAATTTGGTCCATATAAAAACACTTTGGCGGCGAATATAGTGGAATGGGCCTATACGCAGAAGTACTTAAGTGGTAGAGGAAAGGGTTTGGAGTCCTAAGGCATTACTGACGGAAGGAATGTAAGGACTTCTTTTACAAAATGAGAAAGCTTGTTCTGGCTATTTGCTGAAACCAACCACATCCTGTCAAGCAAAACATATCTTCAGTATCGAGCAGTCAGAGCTTTTATGACAGTCTAGGGAAATGATCCTTTAACGATGTTGCCATAAATGATGTATTCTGGCGAGAATTTTTTTGTACGAAGTGTCATTACTAGTTAGTCTCCTTACACACCTATGAAAACAGGATGAGAAAGGGCGATTGTCCGGCTAATTAGGCAATACAGTAAAACGAAGTTAGATCTTCTGACGTTTCTTAATTCAGTATCATTATTAGCATCCGATGAAAAGCATTTTATCGAGTCTTATCTGTGTAATGAGCCACATCCTCATATCCTCTATGACACGCTTAACGATTCAAGTCTCAAAAGACTGAAGAACTTTATTTCCACCAAAGCTAATCATCTTTATGACTATGGAGGCCTTTGACGTTTCGCGATTAGGCCAGCCACTGTTTCACTTTAATAATCAAAGCTTTTAATTTTTTATTTTTTTTCGGGGGGGGGGGGGGGGTTGTTTTTTTTAGTTATGGTCAAAGCTTTTTGTGTTTTTGGGTGGACGGTATTATTAAACCACGCCCTTTCTTGTAACTGAAATGTTTTAAAGTGTTGTGTTAACCACCGACACT
>JAAAKL020011253.1:0-13783 GCA_010016065.2 Carybdea cf. marsupialis auct. non (Linnaeus, 1758) | reverse complement strand
AGTTAATGTCACACACCCTCAAACTCTTTGAACGCATCTTGGATGCTAGGCTGAGAAAGGAAGTGGTCATCGGACGGTAACAGCTGGGGTTCATGAAAGGAGTCGGGACAGTAGACGGAATATTTACTCTGAGGCAGTCAACATGTCACCACCGCGATTCGAATTTTTAATGAATTTCGAAATCTCGAATTTTTACACGAAAATATCAATCGAATATCCGATTGATATCTTTACATTCACTTCTCTATGACACTTTCTAACTCTCAATGGGCCGTGGACAGAATGACGGGCCGGGTGACCATCCTTCCATGTTTAATTCACGTGGCACAAAGAGGCTGATCTCAAAATTGTGTAGAGCTAGATGCGATGTCCACTGGTGGAGATTCAGTAGCTAGTGTGGCGAATAGAGAAAAGTGACCATAACTCAGTTGGTAGAGTAGCACGCCGCGAGTGGGTGCGTGTCGGGTTCGAATCCCGGTGGTGGCATTTTAACACTTCTGTAGTATCTCTTCAAACTTGATATTTTCATATCCTATTTTTTCTATAACAGTTTTTACTTTCCTAGCCCCCTTCAAGAGAGTGCGAAACAGTAACACTTAAAGAGGAACACGAAAACCGTTCTTAAAAGATCGCTCCCATAGTTAAAATCCATCATGACAAGGATGATAATGATTGGCAGAACTATCTCATGATACAAATCATTCGAGAAGAGAGAGACATATCAGAAAGACACTAGAGAAATAGGATATTTGCAAGCCCTGAGACTCAAGTCCGTAACGCACGCTTTTAAGGTTCCAGCTGTACCAACTGAGCCATGTAAATTCCATTGATAAAATATTCTATTTCCCTAGACACGACATTAGCTCCCACGTATCGACCAGCTGACATCAACACCCATCTTAACACAATTTTGGCGACCAGCCTCTTTGTGTGTGTGGCTTGACTACGATAGGACTGCTACTCGAGCAACCATTCTGTTCCGAGGCCATTGAAAGTTGCAAACTATCATTTCAGCAATACAAGTAGTTACTTTTTGTATAAGATAGAAAGCTTGTAATCAACTCTCGCTCTCTCTGTTAGTCCCGTGCCCGATGCGGGCATTGCCGGGAATGACAAGTGTGTGGCTCGGGCGAACTCTTGTCTGTTGTTGGCGAGCCGCTTGATGCCATTGTAGCTCCGGAAGTAGCCGAACTTGCTCCAGAAGGTTCGTCTCTTACCTCCTCTGACGCGCTTTCCTAGGATGTTTCCACCAAGGGCCAACTCCTCAATGGACCCTTTTCTAGTAGAATGCTCAAGAAAATTCCATTATCGTTGTTCGATCGTTTTGAGTAGTTCACGCTACTGTCCGACTCTTCGTAGTACTTTGATATTGATCACCCTATCGACGCACGAGTAATCAACGTTGTAAGGTCGTATGAGAAATAATGGAATCTATTACAATGATTTTTCTTAGCCTAATTTTCTCCCTTCATCAAAACGTTTGCCCACACCTAGTCTAAGCCATGTTATATTTAAGATGATGGTATCATTTGCAAGGACCTGATTCAATTGTAAGAAACTGTCGGCAGTCAATGGTGAATATTCTTGCTTAAAAGTCTTTTATCCCCCTTCCCTAGCAACTCTTATTTCTTCCCTTTTTTGGCTTGCAGGAATATGTTAATATGTAGGGGGTGGATTGAGCAGTTACCGCGGGGTAACCCCGTAGCTTAATTTTTTTAGCTGTTTTCTTCTTCTTAGTCAACCTTTTTTGTACCAACTAATTATGTATGTCCTAAATGCTCTTTGAAATTGTTGATCTGTATGTTGATGTTCCTCTTTATCAACTTCTTCATAAGGGCAACGTGTATTACATATGCTATAACACTATCCTATTTGTCTTGACATCCTTCCTGAGCAGTAAGTAACAATTTTTGTCGCACACTGGCCATGTTGACCTGTATTTGCTGCAGTGACAAACACTGCACATTGCTTTCTCTACTAAAGATGTAAAGCGATAGGAAGTTTTTTTCCTTCGAAAGCTTATTTCTTCCCCGTTTTTGAAAAATCCTTATTTCTCTCCCCTCCTGGGGGACGCTGTTTTCTAGAATATTCACCATTTCTTTGAACTGAAGCTCGCTGGCACTGCATCCGTATAACAACATATCCACTCAACGTATGAAAACGATAATCCGACTTAATATCTTATGTGAGAAAGACATACTTTACGATATACGATACTTTTTATAATGTGACTTTTCAGTGCAAGACCTGCAATGCTTTCTACGTGCTAAAATTCCCTCTTGGTAGGATCAGGCCCCGTGACACTACCATATATTTGCTTCTGAACACCTTCGAATTTATACCCTTACTAGAAATAAGCTTACGACTCAAATCCGTGTAATGTATTAGATCAGCTGAGGTTAAAGGGACACCAGGGTGCAATTGATGATTTTTGCATATTGTCAACAACTAATGTCAGTGCTGAACTGTCGATGCATCAAACGTTGTTTGCAATCACAAGACCGTAGTAAACAACAATGCCCAGTTCGCCCTCGTGAATCATCACCGCTTTGCTATCTTCTTGTGTTGAAATCTAAACTTACGTCCAATGACAATATGTTCTGGAAAATTGTTAATATTTGTTAACATTTTATAATCACCATGACATCGGTATGTCATTAATCGCACAAAATGCCATCTCATATAGGATAGGATGTTGTTAACAGCCATGATCAAGTTAAGATTGTAATGAAACGATCCAGGTCTTACTTAAAGTAGAATGAGCATTGAAAGATTTTCTAATAAACATGGCATTGTAGCTAATATGGGCATCTTATGCTGTTAACTGACTCTCACTTGATTTCTGAGTTCTATCTTTGCGAGCACCTCATTTATCGTAGTTTCACTCCTCCTGCTATTCATCAGCTCTGTACTCGGAAGGTGTCAAGTAAGCAGCGTGGCCAGCCTCCTCAAAGTGAAGGGAGGGGGGACGACGACAAGGATTTATCAATAAACCACAATCTTACCTGGCAACCTCAGTTTCTCACCGTGCGTAACTTGAGCAGGAGTACAACAGTGGCTTGTTAGGCCTCTTCTGAAGGATTGGTTCACGGCTCCTTATTCACTATACTGGGAGCAGCCTGCCTTTGTCCTGGAGACTCAAACAGGGTTCCACCATTCGCCCATCAGGGGACGCGACTGGTAGGGGTTTTCTCCCTCTTAGGTCAACCACACTCTACTTTTAAATCAAATTGACAATTTCTAACAAAAAAGTGGTCACTGTCTGATGGATACTACTATAACAGGCCCGTATCCAGACTTGTGAGTAGAAAGTGTATGACAAACCAGAGATTTTGACTTTTTGGAGGCGTTGGAAAACATGCTCTCTCGCATTTACCCCCGTGGCCACGCCACTACAAGTACGAAAACAAAATTTTACATCAATGCCACCATACACTGTGTATTGTTTTAAACCTTGTAATATCATTTGCAGTTCCATTCGATCAGAAAAGAAGGGGTAGCTTTTTGTGCCTGACTTTCAGGTCATCACCCGAATACAGCTCGTAGTAGAAAAACAGAAAAATATATCCGTTCCATGCTCCTCGTCTTTACCATGTCATCAAGAACATTTTGCTTCGAAATGGACAGTTAAACGCAGTGTTTCTCAGCCGCCGGATCTGAAGATATTACAACAACACAAGATAAATTAAATACACTACTTTTAATTACTTAAAAGTGAACATTGCGGAAGGGAAAGCGATGCTACACGTCGATTAGGGCAACATGTATGCTGGTGGAGAGTAACGTCAAATTCAAAATGCGTATTACCTAAGGAATAAAGAAGAAGAGAAATGAGGATTGCTAGAAGCAGAATGAATGGGAAAATGAGAGGAGTAAGGAAGGAGAGTAGATGAATAAAACAGAGTACGCGACGGAGAGGAAGAAAGATAAAAGAAGGACACAGAAAGAAAAGAAGAAACAACTGGATAGAGAAGGATCAAAAGGGATGTCAGACAAAAAAGAAGGAAAACAGAAAGGAAAATGATTAAAAAAATGTAGTTAAAGGAACAACATGTTTCACAAAGAAAGTAAGTGTAAAACTGCGTGTACTGAACAAAGAAAGCTTAGCAGATTGTACAGAGCGTAAACAAACCTCTTGGTCTAATAAACTCCTTAGTAAAACAAGGCCGGGAAAAATAAAGCACTGTCGCATTAAAGTCCGAAATATAAGGAAAAGTTCAAGGAGGTTATGGATGTGAATGAACCGCTGCCATTTCGACACTACTGGTCATCTTGCGAGGGTGATACCGGATCGCATCGTCAGACATCTGCTCCTTGTGACGCACGCGTACCTGCCCGCAGTAGATTAATCAACGAAAGGAGAAGTCTAATGATACACTTCAGTCATCTTAACCAGGCCAAGGGCATCCAATATGTAGATACATGTAGCTATTCGAAAATCACTCATCACGTTTTCTGAACCCAACTTATTCACCCGCTGTTCACAACCGACGTTTGTTAGAGGGTTAGGTATAACAGATTGAATATAAAACAAGGAAGATCAAAGAAAACAACGACAAGTGGGTTCCATCAACACCGTAGAAAGACAGAGAAATGATTTTACTAATCAAAGGAAACTACTTTCCAGCCAAGTGGTGTCTGACTAGAATAATCAGATACATCGTTTTATCTTTTTAGTTACATCGAAGCACTAACAATAACAGGGTTATCTCTAGTTTAACGTTAATTGTAAAAACAAGGGTGGCCAGTTCAGTGACAGCAAAATAGATTGCACGGTTGCTAACGAAAGTGGACAAAGAACCTATCATAGGGGGAGGTAAAGGTCTGAGACAAGATCTGCTAACTACAAAACAACGCAGTAGCTTCTTGACCTGCTGCAGGTGGTGTGACATGTCATTTCCATATTCTTGAAACAAGATATATGTTGACGTATTACCCCTGACGTAATAGGAAACAAACCATTTTTTAAAAATTAAGTGAGTCAAACAACATTTTTTGATGTCTTGCATGAACGTTGGGGCCGTGGCAACCGTATTTTAATGTCCCGACATTTCCTAAAATCGATTTTAACTTTCATTTGGTGTGAAAATGCACTCGTTACAGTATCTTTTTCCTGCATGATATGAAAGATGAGAAGAACACGCAAAGATCCTATTATGTCAGAATGTGAATTTGTAAATATATTTTCAGCCCGAATATTTGATGCTAACTATTCTTTCCTAAATGTGAAATGTGTTTCCTGAAAATGTCATCACCGGGACACTTTTCTCTAGTGTCTCTTCAAACTTGATATTTTCAAATTCTCTCTTCTCTATAACAATTCTTTTCTTACTGAACGACGATTACCTCAACTGCTGCAAAGACACCCATGCCCACTATCATCCACTGCGTACCGGGGGCATCATAAACCACCGAGCTTTCGTTATAACACCGAAACCTAATTGGAATTAGTAGGGGCAGGGGCATAATTTCGGAAGAGGAAAATTTACAATAACCATATTTGCAGGGATTTACCCACGATTTTTGTGACACAGACAGTGAAATGTTGAAGGAAACTAGTCAATAGTTAACAAGGGGTGTCCAAATGAGTTTCTATATGAACGCTAATCTTTCCGTAAGCAGATTCTGTTTTGCATGTTCCAGTTCGAGGCGAAGTAAACCAATTTAGAGGATGGTGCCCTACAGCAGATTGTGTTGTTTCTAAAGCTGTCACTGATTCCATAATTTCAGCTTCTTAGGACTACTATAACTAAGATGTTCCATCGGGGAGATGCAAAAATGCAAGACAACTGAAACAAGCAACCATCTAGTTCAGGTTAAGTCTATAAGCAATAAAGTGACATCCAGCGATGTGAAATTAGTGGTCACGAAGGAGATCAAGTGGTCGGAAAAGCGACTCCGAAGATGAAAAGGCTTTACTTAATAAAGCGAAGTGTTACGGAAGACCACAAAATTATCCCGAGGATAAGAAAGCTAGGATGACACAACGACCTGAAGGACGACAAATTGATTCTTAAGATGAGAAAGCTATATGGAGAAGAACAAAGTGATTCAGAACACGACAAAATGATCTGGAAATGACATGAAAGATTTTGAGCGACGGTGGAAGAGATTCCGGATAACTAGATGAGATGCCATTTCTTCAAGAAGAGGTACCTCTTTATACGTAACTATCCTAATACTAACTATTGTTCATCTGCTGCGCCCAATATGTGCTTATCATGCTATGGAGTGTGACCAAATGGTGTTAAATATCTACTGTACCTTGAGGAACGCTCTAACTTAACTGACAGAATCAACTCGCCGCATATTTCATGCTTTCTTGCAAACCTTTACGAACTCAGGGAATACAACAATCGATATGCCACTACATAATATCCTTTCAACACCACTTAGCTCTAACCACCTTACCAACAAAAAATTAGTACTCTTGAAATCTCATGTAATCGGCCGGTTTTGGTTCTAGCTTTCACTATGTCAACCATGCTACCACGCCAGTTATACTCAGTCCAATATTTACCCTCTTGCTCCTTTGGATACAAAGCAACTTGCAGTGTCACACATGAGCCATAGATTAACTTTTAAGCAATTCTTGAAGCTGCTAAGATCTCCTACTGCGACGATAGAAAAGTAGCAATATCCCCTCCACTGCAACGAATGTCCACTCCACAATTCCATGATAACAGTCTAGACGCAATCATCTATACTCGACACCGGTGGTGCTACAAGCACGCGTGCATGGTATGAATGGCTTACCACGACACGACCACCAAAGCAATCAAAACATCTCACCTAAAAGTACTGCTCACCGTTGCGTTTATACGGTAACGGTTGTAATACTTCCGCAGAGGCAGCATCAAGTAACTAGGACTACCGATTCAATCCGAAACAATTCAAGAGGAGCATGTGCAGACGCAAGGGCTAACGATATCATAATGAAAACAGTTCCAAAAGAAACCGGTTGTAATTAGCAGATGCATAATTCTGCTTTTGTAAACAAATACATAGCAGTGGCGTGTAGCAATGATACAAAAAACACGCAATATATCGCCAAACGATATCACCCTTATCGCTACCGCATCTGAACTGGCCTCTAAATACTACTGACTACGCAAGACACCATGCAATTCCATTTTCTAAGGCCTCTTTACAACTTCCCTTGCGGCAGAAACTGAACCATATTTATTAAACAGACATCTCAACGGTCCAGGAAACAGGCGCATGCGCATCATGGTTACTACAGCATGAACTCCAAGTTAATAGGCAATGTAGTACACATTTTCAACTCCATTTACATTCATATCACCATTACATGAATCTTGTTTACAACAGTCCAAGATAGTTTATAATTCCACTTGCTAGTATAGTTTTGAGCTTGCTTGCACGGCAATTTAGGCGGTAAGCTCAATAGATCGTCTACGTTGGTAGTCCTAAAATCCCTTCTTTCGAAGGAACCCCTCCAAAAGTAAAGAAATAACCAGCTGGCCCCTTTGGATACTCATTTACTGACCATGGCAATATATAAAATGCTATAAGCACCTATCGCGTTCAATGTCTAGCCACAGGAAACGATATTTTCCCCTTCATACCGTACTTCAAATTTGGCTTCGAAAGTTCGAACAAGAATTACGAGCAGGATTTCAGGTATGAGAGACAATCTTGCTCTCTCGAGGCCAATGTAAGAAGGGAATGCAAGAGGGGGATAAAGTATATCCATAGGCTAATTTAATTCCCTAACACACATTTCTGCATATTTTTGAGAGCGAAACGAAAATGCTTCCCTCAGCTTTGCTATTCTCTCTACATATCAATGGCGTCTCAGGTCTATAAACGGAGAAAACTATTTCGTTTGCACTCTTTCGAATGTTGATTCCTAAAACGCTTGCTTGACGTATTCGCAAGGATACTTTCAAATACGATCACGCAACGGTAGGATCCAGTTCGACCAGCTTCAGTTGTGTTGTTCTGTTTAAATTTCACAGCCGAGAAGTGATGAACCAACAAATGGAGACAGGTTTGGTATTCGCGGACTAATTCCAAATAAGGAAGAACGTGCATACGTTGTATTTACAATGGTAATTGTTTCATTTTAGCCTACTGGTGTAAACATGCAACTACGATTTGAAAACGTCATGTGTAGATGCGAAGTTTCCGAAAAGGATGACGAAATCCCCGTTTTTAAACAGCAAGAGGTATCTAAGTTTATTGGTTTAGCATGAATGAATACCTAAGCTTAAACAAATGGAATTATGCACATAAAACCTTCAGGCAGGATAACATTTAGGGGCGCTCGTGAGCCTGAAATTTGCCCGTGCATGCTCCCCGCTCTGCGTTAATTAACGTTAACCAGGGGTATATTTTTGTTTGAAGAATTTTTTGCAGCTCCCACCAAGACACATCTCCAACAAGGTCACATATCCTTAAAAACGGTCCATAGGACTAAAAGAACTCCTGAAAACAGTTTAGCTTTATTTGAACACGGAAATTTAAATAAACTTCCAAAAAGATCCGTTTGGTCTTCCCAAATAACGCGGCCGATATGCAATTATCAGGTTGCTGATTCAACGAATCTTGCTGCTCTTCTGGTGAAAACCCATGATTTGGGCAACAAGTAGGGATACCCATTAAACACATGTCTGCCTTTCGTACAACAATGTACTAGAGACTTCCTTTACGACTACTTGGTACTGCTTGCAATGCGGACCGAAGCAAGCAAGGCACCTACTACTGGCAATCACGTAACTGTATTTACATCTCATACTGCCTGAACAAGGAAGACGGCTTCAAAACATCCCAATCACCGCAAACGCAAGTGTAACCTCTCAGGCTAAATCGTCTTACTATAGCTACCTGCCTGAGAATAAACACTAAAGAACTAACGGCTCTGCAGATGACCAAATTATGCGGTCAACAGGAAGCGAAAACCTCTTAAATAAGCTCTTCGGAATCTGTAAATCAATAACAACAGCCACAAGCAAATTAGTGAGTACCCAAACCAATTTTACGATATGTCCTATCCCTCTAGGAAGGAGTACTTGCAATAATGGCACTTCTAACGCTCTTAGCCAACTCCACGAGCTGGGCAGAGTAGTTACCAGTCTAAGACTGATAAGAAGTAGCCCTGAAATTCGACGAAACTTTGTCTAAATAATGGCTTAATAATTGATGTTTTGCGTACATGTTAACATTATCTTTGTAAGAACTGGTCAAGCCGAGGCAAGCCATTTGTTGCAATCGATGTGTGTAGAAAAGGCATTGCACGGGGGATCTGTCCTTACGCTTACTTCCTTCAGTACCATTCTAGCCCGGGCGTACAATTTCTTGACATGACATATTACTTCTGGTCTTCAAGAGTAGGAGAGCCTGGGTTATTCACTCTATATACAACACGACCCTTTCTAGCGAAACTAGAACAACGAGGCGAGGGCATCAAAAGACCTGGAACGGGCCTGCTTGTAGCTGTCACCAGTTGATCACTTGAAACAATAATGAGTCGAAACATGTACTATTTGCGCATTGGGTTGTTTCAAAGCCATCTTTAACAATTGCTTCTGTTGAGAGAAATAGACTGAAATACTTGAAAATTAACTATGTAAATTATGAGTTATTTAAGTTTACTTGATTCTCACCAAAATGTGAGTGCGTTGATAAATTTAAATAAAAAATAACGAAATACCATGATATCAGCAAACAAATTGATAAGCCTTAGAAGTTCTCTTGGTTCAAAATAAACATGCAATAGATTACTTCTGGAGCTAAAGGCACACAGGTATACAGATCAATGGGAAACTGACCAACTCTTATAAAATGATCCACTACATAGTGGAAATTGGTTAACAGAAAATCTGTGGATAATACCGTGCCATGTAATTGCTGATTAAAAGCATTCAAACATGAACAAAGTAAGAAGTAAAAAAATTCACTTATATCTGAATCAGGCTAATCGGGTATAAGTGGTTCAGAGATTTTCCAGAGGATGCGAGTTTGCAGAATGTTTGCTTGTGGAACAAAAAAGAGGTGTCTACATATTCACTACTGATGTATAGGGGTTTAAACCCGAAACCCAAGCAAGTAGGCTTTACCAATACCTTCCGAAATGATAACTAATTGTGAAGGTATGGGATAACAACTACTTTACATTGCAGTAAAAACTTGTAACTACGTAAGCTCTTGGGAAGGGGTATATAAAAGCGAACTGGGACGGGTGTGTATGGGTTATCGTCCAAGTACGCTTTGAAACGTTATCATGACAGCAGGGGTCCAACCATTTCCGTCCTTAGTCCATTTTTCGGTGGTTCATGTGAACCATATTTCAAAATTCACTTTAACTGTAACAGGGGACGAGAAGCATCTTGCTAGGGAAGCGAAGGTACTAGAACTAAAGGGTGTGAGCGAATTGGAACACAAAACGAAAAAGTGGGAAGGTCGCAAATAAGGGAAATTTCACCTCGAGGATCTTACAGTCTATTACCTTTATCATTAGTTTTCCGATACCAATGTAAAATGTTTCCCGCTACCCTACACACCCTAGACGTTTCAAAGTCGAAACCTAGCTCCTTTTTAACGTCTTTGCCATGGAAAGAAACTTGACCTCGTTAAATACCGTTGACGATAGATGTAGTGTTTTCCAGCTCTTCTCGGAAATGCGGCTGTCATCTCAAACAACAGTTTGCAGCAACTAATTAGCTTCCTTGTTTATTGTGTTTCCTTGCCCGTTGCAAGGACGAGAATTCTGATTCTTCTGCTTGCAAACAATCGACAAAATCATCTGGAAAATCTCTGAATAACGTAGGGGTGACGTGACAACAATAGGGAGAACAGATTCCTCTATTTATACAACCCAGCGAGAAGACACTTAGCTTTGCTAACGTGTTTCCGTTCAATATCTTCCTTCCTTAACAGCTTTACACTCGTATTGGAGCGCACGGCTGTGCACAACACAAGGATAGTTCGAATCAGCATCGACTGGGCTGTAAAACTGGCTGACCAAGGAAGGCTGGGAATCGACTACCTAAATATTTGTAAAATGTTTATTAAGGTTTAAACTACCTCATCTCAGCTAGTATGACGTTTATAATATATATTTAAAAGGACTATTTCCATAAAGTCATATGGACAAATTGCTTAGAACGATGAAAATGGACCTCGAAACTACCGACATCATAAAACCATCTATGTTCATTTACAAGATAAGTTTGCAGGGAATACCAAGACCGAAGCCATCTAATCACACAGTGTACTAAAATCTCTACAAGTAATGAATAAATAGGTTACTATTAATAGTAAGGCTCAGTGGTAAATGATTGTAATGAATCAGCACGAAGGATTTCCTTTCCATAACAGGCAATCTAACAAACCATAACGGTACGGAAGTTACTATATAGATATTAAGACCAAAACCTCAACGCTTTCCAGCTGATAATTCTGATATTGGCATTGCTTTCCATGTGCGTTTAACTTGAGTACATCCTATGAAATCCTTGTCTAATCGGATTAGCAACACCCTATAACGAATAGAATGCTTTTAGCTCGTCTCCTTATGAACACACTTCTTAACTATCACGTGATCTTTTCCCCACCGTCTCCTCAAACAATAGAGATGTTGATTCTCTTTTAAGATCTGGGCTCCGATTCGCGCCATTTCTGTACGTTGCGTCCCCTATTCGGATGAAAAGATAAACAATTATCAGCTAGTATGAAAAATAATTGATAACAAGAAGCAATGGTAGTTTACTGCATGGTTCTATTAGGAGAAGATGCTCAGTATTGTTGCATCTCCTTTCATAGCATTCACTCTTGTGAATATGGTAGTACATTAGACAATGTCTCTCCATACTCTTCGCATGAAATGGGTCTGATTGGCGGCTAGTTCGGACTCTCTGGCGAAGTGCATTGAACAATGGCAAATTTATGGTTCACCTGTAAACATTTAAAATTTGATTTCTAATCACTCACCAGCTATTAGAGACATTTTCTCAGGATCACCAAACTCAACGGTGCAATCTGCACTGGAACTGAAGTGGCCCAGGCCGACAAACTACAGAAAGGAACAGAAACGAATTAAAAAATAAACTAGATTTCTATAAATCTTTTGTAGCAAGATATTAAAATTAACAGCGAATACAAGCAGTGGTGGGAGAGGAATAAATCCAGAACAACCACAACAAAGAAGACATGTCCAATAGCCAAGCTTATTAACCAATTGAGCAAAGTTAACTCGGTCTCAAGATGACGATTATAGAGGGCAAGAAGCATAATACTTCGTTCAAAATAAATATATGTATCACAGAGCACATGCGCACAGATCGTTCAAGGAGTCAACGATATCTTCTGGGGTTCAATGATCAGCGTACTGACACTGCAGATCATGTTACTCGACCCATCTCTTGCGATCCAAAGATGTCTGCCGGCTTTCCATCCACTTAGATGAGAATCCATGGTACAAAAAGAGACTGAGCGATACAATACATCATTTCTATAAGGCTAAAGACTATACTGAGCCATATATCTACTTTGAAGTATCAGGTGGAACCACACGCTTATAAAGTAAGCAAAAACAATGCAAATTTTCAACCCTCGTTGTTGACACAAAATGCGATAAGAGAAACTACATTTTGAAGGTTTGCAATCCATATTAACACAAAACATCCAATCAGCTATCAATAAAATCCTTGCATTTCTTTGAAAATAATCCCCAGCCCATCTCCGATCCTTCACTGAGTAAACGACTTTCCTAGTTAATGGGAGGTTATGTCGATCCAAGTTAACCTCAGCAACCTATGCAAGATCTACTGACTACCCCATCCAAGACTTAATAACGACCCACGTGAGGGAAATGACCTATTTATTGAGTAATGAAAATCCAGTTAAAAATAAGAGATTCATCCAAAACAACGACCCACTTCGACACACTTAGTACTGTCTTGGATAAGCAGTTACTTCAAGAAATGTGATCAAATGTCAAATGTTTGACTTTTGAATTCTTACCTCGGCCATTACAGCTAGAGGCGACTTCCTAGTGGCAGCGGCAACTTTGTGTTCTACTAAGTAGAACATATATTCATCGTACAGCAATCTTATTAAATGAAAGGATCCAAAGCTGGCGGCGCTGCGTAAGGTTAAATCCCTGATGATCATGGAGCTGTAAAAAGACCACTTTAACAAGAACTGTCGCGCGGCCTTAGGAAAGGACTCGAGTCCATGGTGTGGTTCCAAGACGCCATTTACGACCCTCTCGAGCCATTCTGCCCACTGTTCCAACGTTTGCTGCAAAAAAGTTGCACAGAAGTCAAATACGAGATATAGTGATAGACAAGCATGGGTAAAACCAAAAAATTAAAACAAATGAATAAATAAATGAATATGTTAATAAATGAATAACTAAATTTTTACAAAGGCAACCTCCCCAACAAATTCGAGAAATGCTTGATCAATAATTCATTCAGAAAGATTACAACACATAAGCAAGCATTAGTAGATAACTACAAACAAAAACCAAACATAAAAGTATCAGGGATAATTCCAAAAGGGAAACAAAATCTCTCTATACCAAACTGGCTAGTAAAACACATTAAATATTACAGTACAATGTAAATAACCGTCATATTCCATATCATGGAACATACTATACCACATTGTGTCCTATCAAAACATACCACACTAACCCACACTACACAATACCATATCATGCAATAACACATCATACCATACTATAAGAAACTATGCCAGATCATATCACACTACACAATACTTTATACTACAAATACTATATTCCAGCATACAT
>JAAAKL020011252.1:0-13783 GCA_010016065.2 Carybdea cf. marsupialis auct. non (Linnaeus, 1758) | reverse complement strand
GACCCTTTTCTTCATCCATAAAACGTTTGTATTCTTACCAAACATATTTGGTCCTACTCTCCTGTTTTAAATTGTAAGGACTGCGGTCCAATGAAATGGGTGGAGTTGATTTCTTTCAATTTTCAATGCTCAATTTGTGAATATTGCATATAGGAGGTAATACAGGTCTAAACTGACTTGTTTATCACCTGAGGTACTGCACACCACTCTCATTTTCAGAAATGTAAAACAACATGTGACTCAGCTCTAAAATCAGTGGTGTTTAAATATAAAAAGTGTACACTTGATACTACACTACAATAAGGTAGCGGTCATAAAGTATAAATGGGATGTAGGACCCACCCTGACCTATTTTGCCCCTCTAAGTAGAGCATTTCTGCAAATATTAATATTCAGCGTAGACTAATGCCTTTTCCTTTAGCAGAATACCACTAACCGGTAAATTGTTCATCCTTCCAGATCAAAACCATTTGTAGAGGGTGCTGTCAATGTCGTCATATTTGGCCTTACGCATATTCTTACATTTCAAGTTACCCTCTCCTGACTCCTAAGCATTCACTAATTTTTTTTCCCAACTGATCCAATCATACAATGTACTTCTTCCAACCTCATACTTTTGGGCAACACAAACGGCACCCATTCCTCTTTCCATGTCCTTTAGCGCATCGTATTTCTCTTTTGCAGTTTTCACACCTTTTTTACGCTTTAAACTTGAAGCTGACATTTTGTAAATAATATGAAATCAAATCAACAATATGATTTTCAGTGTCTGTTTTTAAAAACTTCGGAATCGAACAAATTTTATACACGTGTGAACGTTCGAAATTAATGATAGTTTTCGAGAACATTTCTAATGTGCACAAATTAGAACAATTCTGGATAAACGGAGTAAATACTCGCGATGGGACCGCAAAAAAAACCCTGTTTGGATGTCCGTGTTTCCGGATTATCCGAGTCCGAATAAAAAGAGTAAACAGTTCGTTTAATAAACGTGAACTTCAAGGGGATTTTCAACGGAGCCCGAATGTGCGGGTTTTCCAGATAAAGCATGGTCCGGAAAAACCGGGGGTTTGCTGTATATCAAATAGTTATTTTGTCAGATTTTTCAAATCCTTCAAAAGAACTGACTTCGGAAAGTCTTGGTACATGTTTACCTGGTACGTTAACTTTTAAACAGAATACGAATTCCGTCGCAAATGAACTGCGACTTTGACTTGAACTTTGGTTCTCGCCATAAAACACTATTCGTGTGGGTATGTTATCCAAATGACATCTACATTGCATTGCTGCTATTGTTGACTTGGACTGTGGTCGAGATATCCAATACCAAATGTGGACGGCATATAACAGAGTCGAGACGGAACAATGCGCAATTTTAAGTAAAAATTCCGCTCTTCTAATCAGCGAAAAGCGAGTACGTGCATACTTTTTAAACCGTAGATCAATCAAAGAATGCCTCACCACTTGGGGAATGAACAGACGTCACGTTTTGTAAAACAATAACCTCGTGACGGAATGATGGGTAAAATTTTACAATAAAAAAAAACAAATTAATAAAATGGAAACATAGATAGAGAAGTGCCATTTTAGCTTTGCACATGATGTTCCACACTTACATGGAGTTCATCAGAAGGTGAAATCTATAATCATGTAAAATTTATGCTGTTAAGTCTCCGTAAAAATGTTATACCAGTTCATAAACCATACCAAATGAACAATACCGTCGTGTTCGATTTTGGAGTACCTCTACTTGTAGATTCCTCTAGTAAGACTGACGGGAATATGTTATGCATTTTCTACAAGATATCAGGTTTAAACACAACTTACCTGTACTGCAGAGAGTCTGGATCTCCGCACTCTCCAAGAGCCATAAAACATGGGACCTTAATCCGTTGAAAGGTATTCTCAAACAGTCGTAGAAGGGAGAGTTGGGCTTGATCATAGATATCAGCTCTATTGTGAGAAGATAAATACAGAATGCTTGTAAATTGGTTACCTCAAGTCATATTTGTTGAAAATGTTCAGAGTTCTATCCATTTACCCTATTGGGCTTATTGCATCTGTTGATGCTGCTATGCTACACAAGTTGTATTAGTAGTTGTGTAGTGTTTTGAAACGCTGTGATCATCTTAATCTGTTGATGATGATTCGATGGAAAGATAAGCTAACCCAAAGTTTAACTGAGTATCTTTTATGTGTCTTATCTAAAATACTACATTTATGAATCATTTTGCATGGAGTTTCTACACATGACATCATCATAACAGCATCCTCAGTGGGTATTGTAAAGAGAAATCATTGTACAAAGAAACAAGTTTCAAGGAATAGTATACAAGAGCAAACCGTAAAGCACTGATTTGGTAAGTATGGTGAATAAGGAATAATGACTATATTGAGGGAAGTTCGATGGTAAAGTTTGACTCGAGTGTTTTTCAGTTTTAAAACAAGATTTAGTTAGGAACAATAATGAAGATATTATCGAATTCCAAGAACTCTTTATACCTTCACAAGTACATAATGCACAAGCTATAACACGACCTTGTAAATATAACAGAAATAAAATGAAGTATTGCTCGATGGTCTGCTGTCTCTTATGACTAAGCAAAAGAAAAGCATGAACCATTGCGACGGCATGGAGATCAAATGCACACGGAATTTCGCCAGAAAGGGGTTCATAAGGCTTTAAAGAAAAAATACGAAAATTGACTTATAATTAAACTTTATAAACTTGGTTTTTATCAATATTTAATGACGTAAATACCAATGGGACAAGAAGCAAGGTCCAAGTTTTAAAAAGTTCGTTTTAAGCGGTATTCAGGGATTCAAGAAAGCTTAAAGTAAGAGCAGTTCAAATTTTCCAGTATTCGAGTGAAGCGGCAGCTGCTGTACTTAGTTGGCATGTACATTTAAACATGGGGAATCAATCCAGCACCCCGAGTGCAACTAAATTGCACTCTTTTCCAAACAAATCGTTTTTCTGACGATTCTGTAACACTCGAAGCTTAGAACCTTGTTGTCTTTTTGTTGGATATAAAATAGTACACATCAAACGTACTATCAAAGATATTCCATATGCTAAATGTTTGACACCAGTTTCTTACACGCTTCTTAAGATGTCATTTTGACTGACTGCTTAACCGGAGTTTTATAGAGTCTACTTTAAGCCCTAACCAAAATCGGTCTTTTCGACGCCTCTGCTATTTGAAAAGGGGTCTGTGGGAATTCCGAAGAATTTACACCGACGTGGCAGTGGTTATCAAGCCGTAAATATCTACAAAGATAAATCCTTTTTTAAGAAGAAACAAGAGATCCACGACGCCTTACTGATGGGCTGCTGCTAATGAGTTCCGATCAGAATTAAAAAGGTTATCAGAAAGGAAAAATACCGCACGTGACAATGGTTGGTTAAGAAAATCATTTAAAACTTCTATCTAGAGTAGAAATGTTAATGCAAGTTACTCTCTGGTTGTTTACGAAAAAATAGGATACTTTGGTCATGTAATGAGGGTAATATGTGCAACAGACGAAGGACGGCAGGCGCCGGAGGTAGAAAATGTGATTACTTGTGCAGGTCTGGGTTTTCCTTAGTACAAAATTTCACTTATATGAAGGGAAGGCTATCGCGTAAATCTCTATGGGTCAGTCTACAAACCTACCCTATCGTAGCGCTGTCAATGTCTCTTGAATTCATCCTTGAATTCTTCCCTGCGCTTGACCTCGCTGTCTGGCTAGAGTCATTTCTGTCCGATTTCTGTAAAGTCCGCTTCCCTTTTCCACGCGCTTTCTGTAAAATGCAATAAAGTTTGATAAACTTTAGAGATAGAGGTGAAGTTTGAAAAGACGAAATCAATTCTGCAGATATCTCAAAATCTGAAAATTTGCGGGGCACAAGAACCTTGACAGAACTGTTTGAGAATGTGAAGTGCGACAATATTCACGAACTTAAAAATCACGAACATGAAATGAATAATCACACTTGGTAATTTTCAGCGTATCGATTATCAAAGAAAGTAAGAATCCAAATATGAGACGTTCAAAACATGAACAAAACAAACTACAGCAGATGTTCCTCAGGAAGGTTTTCCAAAGATACACCATACTCAGTTTTGAGTCCAAAATGATCGACCTCTTAACACCTCAACGTATCCAAACAATCAATACTAGGGTGCCTTTGATCATGTCATTTTGGAATCACGGTGATAATAATGATAGTGTACAGGCGCAACTGACTATTTTGATAACATTATAGAGTTCTATTCCATAGATTGAGGTCAAGATACAAAACAACGTTTTGCCATTTATAAGCCATTCTCCAGGAACAACAACAAACATTTTAATCACTTCTTCTGATCTATTGTAAAAACGTGACAGGATTAAGAAAACAAGAGTTCCCTCACCAGATCTTTATCTTTTATCTCTTGATTTGCCAATTCTGCTGCTTTTGCATCAGCGTCATCTCTAAATTGTTTGATTTTAATCGCCTCTTTTTTGATATCAGCTTCGTTCAATTTTGGTGAAAATGTAACGTGTACGATATTGCGCTAAGTAAATGAGAGGAAATAGTAGGAAGTATTGCAACTAGAGAGTTGTAAAGTTATCGGTATGCTGCATGAAAATAGCAATGATCAGCGCAGCATATGTTTTGAAAATATATCATATATTTGCGCAATCACCTCTTATACGCCAGGTATAATCCTTCTGAAATCAACAGTATCGTAAATACGAGTACGGTCACAAAGCAGTTTCCATCAACAACCCAGAGATTTCCTCCAATAGCACAAAACAAACGCTATCCTCCTAATCAATGACTTTTTTAAAACTAATTTCACCCTTTTCAAGGCCAAAGTCACTACTAGGAACAGGGTTACTTTTACCTTACAGTAATCACCTTGTTCTAAACAAGTCCTGTAATGTTTACATGTTAGTTACCTTATCAGTGTAAACAGTTTGCGGGGTTGAATACTGAACTATTAAATCGACCAGTAAACAATTCTTTAATTGTAACTGACTAGTGAAAATCTGATTCTGCTTAACAGCGGTGTAGAATTTAGAATAAGTGCACTCTCTTCAACTTTCGCTTTTAAACGGCACGCCACTTGAACCAGCACCCGGGATGCTAAACCGAATCACCTTTCTTACCAAAACCTACGCCTATTCTAATCTACTGTGAAACAGACCTCTTAACTCGAAAAAGAAATTCCTTTCTAATTAGCATGACAATGGAAATGGCAATTTAGTCAAGACCTGGAAAATGCCATAATCATAATCGACAAGGAACATCAGTCTTAGACTTACCTCTCCTGGTTTGACTGTCCCAACAGCTGGTGAGATCGTGACAGGCGCGTCATGTGGAACAAGGAATTCAAAAGAGGTAGGTCCAACTGGAAAAATTGATCCATGTCCAATGCGAGGCACTGGGTGTGTGAATTGATTTGTACTAAGGTGTGAATTGATTACGTAAAGAGGCACAGACGTGCTATCCCCTACAGCAGTCGGTTTGAACTGAATCCGTGTCTGTGAGAGTTCTAATGGTGTGAGTACCCCGACTGCTTTAATCTTGAGTTTAAACTCTCTTCCGATGCCTGATTTACACACCAACTCAAATTTATAGTCCTGAAAAGCAACAACAAATTCAGAAGTAGATTAGTGGGACACCTTCCAAACAACATCGTTCGCACCAGCACGTGTCACGGAAAGTTTGAGATGGTGATGTTTACATGTAAACCATCAACATGAAAGCTTTTCGATTTCAGAGTGAATTTTAAAGCCATATAAGAGGTAGTAGCGGAATGTCAAAAACGTTTTTGAAAGACAGGGAAGCCCTATATAGGTATTAAATGTCTGTATGCGTATGCAAGCTTTTCTAAATAGTAGGAGACGAGTAACTACGTCCACAGTACGTCGAGCGATAGCAAGAGATTTGAATCAACACCGAATAAGTTTTTGGGTGTGACTTTATACTTACCCGTGCTTTCTGTGGGCTGAAAATAATGAAAATATCTACTGTTTCCTCCGGAAGAAGCGTTCCAAAGCCATCGTTAGGTTGAATATCAATTGTCTGCGATAAAATAAGAAATCAGTTACAGTAAAACGTATTATCAACGGCGCTTTTTAGTGCTCTACAGAAAAGTAAACGTATGATGTTTAACGGAGAAAACTGATCGCATCAAACGTCTGCTACCAAAAATATGAAGATATGACACATTCCTTCACAACAATATCAAATGTAAGTAGATTACTATTAGTGACACTAATGAAACGATAAAAGTATATCATTGCATTAACAAAAATACGGGAAGGCTATCTGGGAAACAATCAACGTTGATTCTGTAGCTGTCTTGCAATCACCACTATCAATGCACTCATTATGACTATCATCAATTTTCTCAAATTCAAGTCTGACAAAAATTGTCTTTTATCAAATTGTGAGAATACGCTCGTATTAAAGGGCTTTGGACACGTGGTAAAGGTCTAATTGGACTTATAAATCGATAGTCGTGGATTAAAAATTGTAACTACGGCTATACTTAGCATCTACATCATAATGCCCTTTGCGGAGGTAACTCCTATGTATGGACACGGCTATGGATACCTAAGGATACCAAACGCTCAGTTCGGTACCATTATAAAAAGGAAGACACAACCTCCGGTGCCAACATCATTATGATAATCGATATCCATACCTCAGGAGACCCGACAAAGCCATATTCCTGTGGCAGCACCGATCGATTTGTAAGTTTGACCACTTTTTGCACTGATTCATAGACCGTGCAATATCCAAAATCGACGTTGGTTGTGTTGAATTCAAGATCCGACGAGGTAACGACTGCTTTGATAGTAAATGGAACTGGTTTTGTCTAGAAAGAAACGAACAAACCTTTAAATTTAGCCAACAACACCCTGCATTTGCCCATAGTGCTTCATCTGGTCTTACGCCCCAAAATACCATGTCACCTGTTTCTATTGTTAGTATAGTTAGAACTTCAAATGAACACCAACTACCACAGTTATAAGAATTTGATGTGACTAGCATGTAAGTAACCATTTGGCATCTCGGAGACTCAAGTGTAGAGTGTATTGTGTTGTATTCAACAAGAAGAGAGCATTCCCCTTTCATGACGATGGAATGTTTCAAATGCGAAAAGAAATGAATGACGGCAAATTTCCATACGCGTCTGCTAATTATTAGCTTAATCACAGACACTATCACAATGTTTTAAATACAATACACCGATTCACAGTTAGAACATTCAGATCTTTTGGTTCCCTGACGTTTCCAAAAATTTCGACCAAAACATCCCTTCGCCCTTGAATAACACATCCAGCATCCTTCTGGTAAAAACTTCTAACTTAGTACAAAGATATTCATTTAGTTTTGAGAATCATTTCATCAGTCTCGTCAAGTCTTAAACAGTATTGTACTTTACTGTTCATTGTGATATAAGCCCGTGTTTCAATGGGAAGCACAAACTGAAGAAATGGCTCGTGTCTTCTCGTGAGGAACATTACTGCCGAAGAAAAGAAGAGGGATGCAGTTGTGAGCCCGAACTCAGGTAATAACTTCTCAATTTGTCGATATTACTTTTGCTTCTTGAGAAGCCCCTCCTAAAAAGGAGAGTATGCCCTTGCTGACGACATACTTCACGCACTTTTTCTCCTCTACTACTTAAAAGTCTAACTGGACTTTCGCCCTTCTTTTAACTTGTTTATCTATGCTGATGCATGTATACCGGGTTTTTTTTACCTTTATAGAGCGCATGCTCCCACCAGTGAAAAAGGTGTTTTCAATTAGCCTAACATCCAATGAATCCTGTTCTGTGACATGAAAGGACCAGAATGAAAGTGTTTACCAAAATGATGCTAGAAACGAGGAATTCTTTGACTTGGTGGTAGATACTGGTAGACTTGGGGGCTGCTATCGACAGATTTTATCTATACATATATCTCATGGAGGATGCACACCAAGAAGCTAGTTATGTGCACATCTCTTAACAATCCGATATTTTGTCATGTAAACAGTTCCTGGTGTCCATAATTTGTGTCACTGCAAATGTCGAGCGCTGTATTCCCAATAAACGAGACCAACAGTTAACATCGCCACTCATTGATTGTCTCTGTACATTTCACAATTATTTCATTAATAAAACTAATTCATCTTATTCCCTTCATAGGCTATTCCCCTTTCCAACGAAAAAGAAAAGGCAAGAAGACCGCCGTAGTTGGAAGCTTTTTCCACAGCGCCATCAATTGACTGCTTCTGCACAGCGAGGTACGACTTTAACGTTTGAACACTCCACGGACAGAACTTCTCGAGGGACATTTCTCCTAAATCAGCCATGATTCATCGATGTCAACACAGCACAAATCAAACAACTCAAAAGTAGCTCTTAAAACAATAACAGTCCCTGATAATGGAAAACGAATAAATGTAGTTCTAACAAAAAATAGATCTTGAGAACGCCAACGTAGTTTGTTTTGGTCGAAATTTTCGTGGTTCGCAGGGAAACACAGGGAAACACAGGGAGCCGTAACACCGAAGTGACTTACAGCTTCAAAACCACTCGAGGATCGGATAACACCATTTTTCAAAACGTGCCACGTTGCATTCTATTCTATTTGGCTGCAAGCAAATATAGTATCTAACAACCATGATAAGCAGAACTAGGGCGAAGTCTAGATGCCAAATTTTGTCAATGAACTCGACGACCATGCATCCAACCCTGACAACTTCGGGTACTACGCGGTTGAAAATATGTCGTGTATAACGTTCACTTAGATACGTTAAAATCGCGCATCGCTAGATATGCCTTGGTGGTTGAATTCGATAATGTGAGACATGACTGTTGAGGGGCAGAGATAAATACCGCTTTCTTCAACTTTCGTAGCTATAGTATTATTTCTAGTAATTTTTGTAGGTTCTAGGCTTCTCATAATATACAACGTAAACACGTGCCTTTTTTATCCAGGCAACTTCCATACCGACGCCATCTATTCTGTGCATTTGTATGTAATACGGGAGACTGGACGATACCGGACAAAATGCAAATTCATATCTATGCGGTTTACTATGATCCAATATAAAAGGCGTCGTTGTTCATAAGCGAAGTACACGCTTGCATTACACAATGTAACGGATTCGAATGCTTGTGGGTTGCCATGGTTATCTTAAATGTTTTTCTTCTAACTTTGGAAAGAGGTGGGAACAGGCAATAATTGGACGTAATAGTTTGTAAACGGGTTGGGTCGATACATGTCGCTACTATAAATAATATAGGGACTAGCGTGAGGGTATCATTGGAGGTGCTTCGCATTTCGTCAGCTTTTTTATGCCATCAATGTAAATATATAAATATATTGTTTACACTTCATACTACATATCCGCGCGCACACTCGAGTTTATATTCTTTCTTCCAGCAAAATTTGTATACATGCTATATGTTACTGTCTGTGCACATCCTACTTCCTAATGTAATCATAGGACGTGTCTACAAAAGCAAAAAGCACGGGGTGAGCTCATAATACAGTATAAGCTTTGGAAAGGATTGTAAACGAATCATTCGTAATCAAATCAGTCTCGTCCATTCGGCTACTGTGTTAAACAAGAGTCGACTCGTTCATGGTCATTGACGGGCAGTAATAGTATCTGTATTACACTGTAAATACCTGGTCTGCCACACGGATTATCATGCATGCTTCAAGAATCCCGGTGTTACTATCGAAGAATTGCCGCGCATCTTCCCACAGGTTCTGCCTTGGTAGAAATTTGAGTTGCGCTGAGAATTGAGACTCGGCTTGGATGTACGCCGTCTTCGGCAGCAATTCCATGTGGTTTTTAAGTTCTTTTGGAACTTCAAAGCGCAGACGTAAAGCTGAAGTCGCCCTACAAGGAGATGAAAGGACTGTAGAAGTGACATGGCATTAAATACGCCGTTATATCTAGTAGAGAAATACTGCGAATAAAAGATTGGTGATGGTATTGGTAAAACGATAGCTTTCGAGAGTGAAGCCAAAACAGTCAGGAGACACTACAAAATATACATCACAATAAAGCATACCTGTTGTTTATAATCACAGCATCTTGATATAATCGGTCAAACATACATATCTTTAAATCAACCACCTGGAATGGGAAAAGAGACCACGTCCTTGATTACAGGAACATTATCTCAGAAACTTGCATGTGTTATCAGCCGTCCATCAAATACGGATGATTATCTTTACGTCGTAACAAAGTGCTGCTATATAGGTATTGTCAGTATGCAAAATCAAACAACAAACACGCTTTGGTGCAAATACACTCATTGAGTATTATTCTACAAATATTATGTATACTAGTGCAACTGAAACTATTATAAATTGTTGGTATTCTACTATACCCATCTAAAATTCTACAATACCCAACACTACTTACTGTTGCCCCCTTCACATCTACTTACTTCCGACGTACCTACTTGCTTCACTGACTCACTAACCTGCACCAATATACGTACATAACCAACTGCAAATGAGAAACCTACTAAAGGAGCACTAAACAATGTCGAAGACAAAAAAAGGAAGCCTTGATGAACTTTAATTGGGAATTACAAAGACGTCGGGTTGAGACATTAGTGTTTCATACCATAAATGTACTCTGTAACTACTCACCGAGGAGATAAAAGAGCAAGAAGGTCATTCGCTTCATAGAGAAATGCCGAACAGAGGCACAGATATCGTTTCAACATCAACATGGTTTCACCAACGTCATACGATTTAGGATAACTCAAAGAAGAGATAAGAGACTTGACAGCTCTTAATTTATATTACCTATGAGTTTCTAATTTACAGCTCATACAGAATTTTCATATTCAAATGAATATTTCTCATCACTTGTCCAATTGCTGTTTAACACTTGGTTTGGTTTGGCCATGATTTGTGCCATCAAAAGTTTTGGATGGGCCTCACGGCAGGTGTGCATTTGCTAAGTAATACATTGGCGCATACCGACTCTCGACTTTTAAAATTCAGAGTAACACTTTTCTGTACAGGTCCACTACGTACCTCTCTTTCGACCCAAACTGGAACATCGATCGCCTTTCCTTTTGCGGATACTATAATCTGTAATGAAATGATGGCAGTTAGTGACACGCAGAATAGTGCATCCAAAGAAAATAAAGAGCAAGGGAAGATGTCCATCGATGGATACAACTGTTGTATACACCAACTTATATTTCACTAAATGATATCCTTACATAGCAATGACTAACTGAACAGATTTTCCCACGGTAAACATTCGCACGGGATTGAAAACATGTGAGTTATCAGACTCTATCCTATATGAAATGTCAGCATACAGTAATAGGAGTGTTTTTATGGCGGGCTTAATAAATGGTTGGCAACTTGTAAGATAGCCTCTTTCATGTACCTGATTTAGAGAAGGATCATCGAAGGTGAGAACAAATTTCCCCTCTTCTTGGCAGGGAATTGATGGTGAGAAAATGACCTCCAGTCTTATGGACGAAAATGGTCCGATGTACGTATTGATTATCTGAAAACAAATAAAAAGAAACGAAACGCATTACTATAACGCCTCAAGGCTTATACGATGTAAGAGAGAGAGAGAGAGAGCAAAGGAATGGTACTCGTGTGGATTTTACACTGTATATAGTAAGAAACAAGCAAGCTAGCTTTAAGGCACGCTTAACTTAAAAAAATTACTTAAGAAATATATACAGCTGATAATGTTAAATTTGCACTCTCAGAAGGTATTGGCTGTAACTAAAATGATAACAGTTGCCATTCGTATACCAACAAACGATAAGATTCGAAAGTACTGCCTTATCTCATCCTATTCTTAACTTGACTTCGAACTACAGTGGTAATTGGAGGACTAACCGGCCAGCTCATATCTTTCAATCCAAATGCGAAAGAATGTTGCGGTAGATCGAAACATCTAAGTCTGTAAAGTGCCTACACGCTGTTTAAAGAAATGTACCACGGAAAAATCGGGAAAAATTCTCAAAATACAATGACTGCAGTTAAATTGATAAAGGGTAACAGTAAATGCTGTGAGAAAGTTACTCCAAAGCTCTCTGACTTGATAATGTAAAAATACTTTATACTCTTTCTTGTATGCTAATTTATTTTTCTATTGTAACAAGATTTGTATATTTTAACAAAATGAAACAGCCGTAACAACCCTGACAATTGGTTAAATACAGACGAAACAAATATAAAAAACCAAAAGATAAAGAGTTGAACCTTTCCAGCTTGCAGGGAGTCTTCTTCAACTGCAACGGAAGTGTTTAAAAGTTGAGCTTTCGAACTTCCTGCAACACAGAAATAAAAAAATGGGATCACAGCTAATTTAAATGCTAAAAATTTATACATTTGGCTTCACATTACAATCACGGTCTAAAACTGATTCGATAAAAGAGATACTTCTCTGTACTGTCAGTAAAGTAAGTAGTACACCTTGGGCAGAGGTGTAATATCAAAATGGAGCGTGCTAGATACAATGAACTTCAACATCCTCACAATTATAACAGTGCTTCACGGCTGGTTCACCGTAAGGCATCAGGTTCTCTCTAACAGTATATGCATCGAGTACATACATCCTTGCAATATACATCAAGGCTCACCGCAAATCGTACTAAAAACCAGTCGACGCAGTTATTAATTACATATCTGATTGAGTCATGATAGGTGTATCATTTTGGTCCACAAACATCAGTATGAACTTTACGACGAAGAAGAGTTATAATGAGTCATTACTTAACCACAACGTCTTTCCTTCAAAGGCTGCCGGGATAAGTTTAAAACAATGTTCTTAAAAATTTTATAATATTTGAAAAGCACAAATCAAAAGACACACGACATTTTAGCCAATTGTTGTGGGTAGCCAATGACATCCCTTGACAATGTCTTCTCTTCATCATTGTCCTTATCACTATCATATATGAGTATCGTCGTCAACATCAACACAAAAAATACATCTCTGCTGATTAAACTGAACATAACGATGGATAGGAGTGGTTGATTATATGTTGTATGTAAATTCTTACGATCACATTCACTTGAGGTGCGCAATTTCAATTGACCACCAACATCTATCTCAAGTGCTTGCTGTGCTTCGGGCTGTGCATCTACAAGAATGGTCAAATGTTTTCATTGCAGCAATGAACGACACAAAACAGTGAAACCTAAAATAAATAAACAACGTCAAATAATAATTTCTATCATCCAAATAACAGGGTTTTACCAAACTTATAAAAGACTGAAACTGAGTCGATGTTCTATGCAGCAAATCAAGGTTCAGTCAAGATCACGATGTACATCACGATACCTAAAACATGACGGTAATCACAGCTAAAGATGTTTAATGCTGTCGGGATACCATACTTGCCATAACGTTTCTCACAACTGCTTTTCCTTAACACAAACCCAAAATTTCTTTCTTACTTCTTTTAACAAACATCCCACAAAGTTACAGCAAATGGCGATCTTGATCTACTGAGATTTTTATAAATTTGAAAGCAATTACTTTTGTATTAGAGTCCACAAAATTAATAATAAGCTTCACTAGATACCACAGAAATAAAAAAGTATGTCACCAACGGGATTCGAATCAGTGACCCACGTGTTCGCGGCGCGCACTATATCAACTGAGCAAGGTGACCCCCGTTCATAACATGATCTATTTCCACTTCTCTAGTCGCCACATTAGCACAGTGTTCTTTGTAGAATTAATCGGGATTGATGATATAGCTTCCACTTCTTCCTTTAGTGTCGCATCAAGTGACATTAG
>JAAAKL020011251.1:0-13784 GCA_010016065.2 Carybdea cf. marsupialis auct. non (Linnaeus, 1758) | reverse complement strand
GTTCCACTATGTGTGAGTCATGTTCCTGTTGTTCGATAAAATAACTAGTGATCTTCCAAAAGAAAATCCGACAGAGCTGGTTATTCCTACTTTATTAAGGAAACGAGTGAAGTTAATTCTTAGAGATCTTCTACAAAGCGGTTTCAATGCAATCAATGATTTTTAATGCTTTAATTTCTAATAGATATTCAAATACGTCTAGGTTATCTTTAACTTTATCAAATTCGACTGAATTTTCCTTTTTTGGTGAAAATGTCTCAATAGTAAGAAATTTGCATCATTTTTTGACACTGACGCAATCAGAAAATGTATCTGATAGACATAAATGTTGTGACGTAATGTCCAAACAATGAAAATCCCAATTTTCTCGCTCTCATTGGTAAGAGACTGTAGCTTAATGGAAAAGCGTCGTACGTTGCGCAACTACCGTGGGTCCGTTCCCTCGAGGTCCCACGATTTCTCACCTTCGAGTATTTATAACACAAACCGTTGTCTACATACAGGTATCACATGAATACCATGTACCATATCAAAAGGAAGTTAATCAGAAGCATCGACCAGCAAGAAAAATGCATTCTCAACTTAGCAGTGATGGTCTGCGCAAACTGCGAGGGGTCCTCTCCTGGATAACATGCAACCATAAGCAACTGAAAGTTTCTGTCAATGCTTCATACGTATACTTAAAAGATATGTACAGGATCAGATAGTTGTTGCAAAGTATAAAAGTGAAGCGAAGTGTAAAAGAGCTTATACTCCTGTTTGGTACAGCTCTGATAGGTGAAGTCTAGTTACTGCATACTCACTGGAAGTTGAAAATTGCAGTACGACGTTTGAAACTCATTAGCTGTTGCAAGTAGGTAATCAAAAAGAGAAATTTGAAGCTCTCTGAAGCAGGTCACGTTTTTATCAGTGCCCATCACCTTCCAATATATTAAAGGAGATATTATGGATTTCGATATTTTAAGATTCCGATATTGTAGGGTTCCAGATTACCAATACCGTAAAGGTCAAATCTAACAATCAGTGATTCTTAGATCTTTAAAGTTATATACATGCTGGTATATGAAACTAAGAGACCGGAGAAACCAGCAGGAGGCAAGTGCCATAACAATATTGCCGCTTGCCCCTCTTATTATCGTTGGTTAAAAGGAAAAGGTAGGGCTTCCTCCCTTATATTTACATTTACCCGAAAGCCATTTGATATTATTATTGCTATAATGATATTGATATTATTATTATTGCTATTATGATATTGATATTATTATTGATGTTATAATATTGATATTATTATTATTGCTATTATGATATTGATATTATTATTGCTATTATGATATTGATATTATTATTGCTATTATGATATTGATATTATTATTTCTATTATGATATTGATATTATTATTGATGTTATGATATTGATATTATTATTGCTATTATGATATTGATATTATTATGATATATTCCTAGATATGACCTTGCTTCAGCAACAGACAATCACTTGTAGCAATGTCCATCAAGTCCAGATTTACGTTTGCAGCTGAAAATATGTAGTGTGACTACGACGGTTTATCTGCTTGCTCGTGGTTGGAATATGGTCTGGACTATTGAAAATATCATCGAACTTTCGACCGTCGAGACTATCCCCCTCCTTGCAGTGGCATGGCCAGCACGGGGCACCAGGAGTGCATTACTCCCCTAAAGCCAACTAGTTACTTAGATCAACAAGCTGAATGCTATCAGAGATTATGAAACACATCTGTTTTATAATCTCTGATGTTATGGTGTGCCCCTATGCAATATCCATCGATAGGCAAACCCGATACCAAATAAACGCTTACGTGAAAAGCGTTCGTTGCTGTATCGAATTGCTTTTATACTGCCAGTTGAAGCATAGGACAACAGACTTTTTCATGTTGTCATAGAATGATGTACGTTTATATGATTCCGTGAGTAGCGCTGTGTTACCTGTGCGTCGTGTTTGGTTTGTTATGTTGATGTCTAGTTATTTCCGGACGGGATTTGGATGTCCACAGCTTGTTAGCTCTATTTCAGTGGCGGAGGGACACTTTATTACATAAATCAATCGGGAGGGGGGGGGGGGGACTAAAAATGCAAAAAATTCTGTCACCCACAAAGGTTGGGGGAGCAAAAAGGTGAGGAGCCTCATCCAGTGGTAGACTATGGCTGCGTTTGGCTTTGCACATGATATCCCGAGCGACGGAGACAATGTCGAACATGTGGCGGAGGCTCAGACCTTGGGAAGAAAATTAAAGTAATAATTATCAAACGAAGACAGCAAGTCAATTTCCCAGTACTTGAATGTTTTGTCTTAACTTTATGAAAGTCATAAATTACATCGTGTATCGCCAGACGATTGTGTCGTTGTAATTGTCGATAGTAAGTTGGAGTATGGGATCTCGATGACATAATGCCCATTCCGACCAGGAAATGAGCATTTGGTGATATTTCATCATTTCTCCATAATCGATGCTTATTTTAGACTCGTAATATTAATTTTGTACTCTCTGCATTCTTTGTGTTGATGAAGACTGTCATTCAAACAGCAGTGCCGTAAACCCCAAATATCATTTGGGGTGGAGGCTAAAGCGATTTTTACCCAAATGATTTTAATGCTTCAAGGACTTGGCCAGGAAAAGACATAAACTCTGTTATAATCTCTCAAATTATTTGAGGGGCTATAACCCCCTCAGACCCTTCTGGTTACGGCATTGAGCTGTGAGAATGATATCTTGAACAAATGTTAAGGAACACTCATTGAAAGTTCGTTAATCATGCACCAACCATTACGAGGCTATGTTAGGACTATGAGGTTATGACGTCAATCCGACGCATTATACTTGTGAGTAATCATGTTCATGTATTCTTGTTGTTGGTCGTATGCATTGTCGTAAGGAGGTCGGTTGGGGTTTTGCATGTGGAGGTAAAGTAAACCATAGTTTATTGTTGATTATGACTAAACTATACATTTCGTGGATTCATATATCCCTAAACTCTACGCGACCAGACAAAATTTATCAACATTCTCATTAAGTCCTCACTATTTGAGAATAGTTCGTAGTTGTCTAGCATGAGCAAGAAGTGCCAGTATTTTCTTTAGAACCCTTTTCAAATGTAAATCGTAGCTACTCGTAGCTAACATGAGTGTTAAAGGCTATATTTTGTTTGCAGGCGTGCCCCTCCTTGAGCTATCACTGCGGTATGGAAAAAATTGGTTTCCACGTAAAACTGATTTCATGAGCTCTTTTAGTACCCTATCGCATGTCTCTTTCATCCATGAAGACATAGTACATCTATCAAGAAATATTTTCCATTTATATTGTCATTTCCTGAAATCAGGGTAGTTATTGAAAGAGGGCAATGAAACCTCTTCAGGTGCCGTTTACGTCTTATTGGGTACAAGAGAGCTTTGCTTTTTCATTTCAAAAAAGGTATATTGTTACCCCCATAGTTTTCACATCGCTGTTGTCCTTCCTGAGTGGCTGTGTGAAGTGTCTTGGCCGATTCTTTTGCCGTCCACCATGTTTAGCACTGTAGAACCGGGACATCATAAACAGTCACATCGCACATTAAAGTTTGTTTAGCACCTTGTACAAGAGAATAAAAGATCCTCCTTGTTTGTTTTGAAAGAAAAAGATAAAATTGCTGTTTTCATCTGTAAATTGGAGTTGCTGGCCATTGGTCAAAACCGTTGTTCTTCAACCACGACTAGGTGACATGCTTCAGCTGGTAGCACTTTCATCAAGACCATCACGAGTAGAGAAAGCAGAATGAACAAGAGCCAGTGCTGATTGTCAATGTGATGGAGTCAACCTTGCAAACTCGCAGGAGTCTAAACAACTTAGCTTGTCATTGGATGTGACGCAAAACTCATATTTCTGTTGCAGCTGACAGAGAAAATTGACAGCAGGAAATTCCTGGGTAGCTGCGAAAGTAATACGTGTGAACGCTTTCACCATTAGCTACGTACATTTTCAACTATTTTCTATGTCAACATCCACCAGGAGTTTTTACGTTACTTTGGAGAAGAGGTCGACTATGACAGACGAGGCAGGTCAAAAGCTTCGTAAAGTTTTAGGAGTTGTAAAAGTTGTACGTAACGGAGGGCAAAAGCGGGCAACACTTTCAATGATTGTAAGGGGGTGAAAGGTCTTATAGGCTCCCAAAACGTGGAATGATAACTCTGCAAAGCGCAAATGCATTGCGTTAACAGTCTTAAAACACGGGCGGGGTCAGTAATAAGTAAAACATTTGAGATTATCAGACATTTCAAAGTTTCAAAGTAGGTAAAATGTTACAGGCAAGTGAAGCAGATTTTACAAAAGGTGGTCGAATGTGAAAGACCGTCCAGAATTGAAAATCCAAAAAATAATCTCAACATTCAAACTTCGCTAAAAATGGTAGAGGGAGCTATCCCTCCTGCCAGCTGTGTCAAGCTTACCTGAAATGTGTCGCTTATAACTTCTCAAATATGTTTTATAAACAGTTCTAGAAAATGACTTGCACATGCAACCCAGCCTGCAGACAAAAAGACGTAGTTAAATCTGTCTGAGTTGGTAATAGAACTGCATTTGACGTATCACGGTCAGAGATTAATAGTTTATAGTAAATCTTCAGAGACTCTCCTTCGGATTTTCGCCAGCCCCTCCTAGAAAATTATGCTTTCGCGACGGCGTGTACCAGTCAATTGCATCCCAAAGTCAATTTCTAACCCTGGTTACAGAACCAATTGACACTCTTGCAAAAAGACTTGAAAATTGTAAAGGACTGTTCATTTCTCGGCATGTTATACTTTGGACCTGACAGACTCGATCGATTTTGTATTACAGCAGATTTTTAGCAGCATTGAGGTTCAAAATCTTTGAAAGTTTAAGGAACATTCAAGGCTAAGCCCTTCTCAAACTTTTTCTGCAAGAAAACCCACACAAAATACCATGGTAAGTTTTTTCAGAGGGCGAATGACTCGCAAATCCAAGACCTTCGTACGTTCTATTGATGCTCCGCATGTTATCATCGTAGCCCCAAGTCATTAATCTGACTGCTAAACATTTATAAAAAATTTAAGTCTTATTGTCCCCTTGCTGAAAGATATGATTGCTGACTTGAAGCAATTGATACAGAAAGAGTCTCCTAGAGTGGATGGGATTCACACAGAGCTCTTAAAGTTCACTAGAAGAGCCGGAATAGCTAGACTTTACCGTCTAATTTGCAGTATGGAACACCTGTGAGTGGTCAAGGGACTGGAGTACCTTATAGTTAATCCAACCTTTCAAATCTGGACCCCACCTTGTTCCAACTGCAGGACGATTGCACTGATTAGCCAAAGCCAGCAAATTACTACTCACCATACTACTAAACCGCATGTTTACCAAAATGGAGCAGAAGGAGTCTAGTGATGCGCAAAAAGCATGCCGGAAAGTCAAAGGCTGTACGGACCTGCTGATAAAAATGCAAGTGCTTATTGAAAACTTTCAGCAGCTAACCAGAAGTCAGGTATCCTCTTCGTGGACTGCAGCAAAGCCTTCCACACTCCTAGTCACATTCAATTATTCCCAGTGATCTTCGACGTGAGTTTTCCCTTCACGCCTGGTAGTTCTAATTCAAGGGTTTTACATCGACTATTTCGCTAATCTCAGGCAGAATGTCGAATTACGTAGGTTTTCAATATCGACAGGGGTGTCCATCACGGATGCATCTACACTGGATTGCAATACGAGAGGCCAACCTTTAGGAATATGCTCAGGTGGCAGTGTTATCGCCACCCTGACGTACGCAGATGATACTTCCGTCCAACTGGGGCGCTAAGCACCTTTCTGAGGCTTTGAACACATTGAAAACTGCAAGAAATTGTAGGGGGTGATGAACGTAACTCCTTGGGGACCAAGTGAATGCCGGTTGTACGGTCAGATGCTAGTGTTTCTGCTGAGGGCCATTCAATTGAGAAGATGGACAACTTTATATATCTTAGCTCAATCGAAACTGTAAATGGGTTTTGTGAAAAAGACATGTGTGTCAGGATAGCCCTAGCAAAAAGGAGAACCCTGAAGCTTGTCAACATTTGAAAAGATGTTGGAATTAGCAAGAAGGTCAAATTAAGAGTGATACGCTCCTTAGCATGGACTGTATTTACCCACGAAGCAGAAGAGTGGACACTGAAGAACTATTGGAGCACCGGCGAGTACTCATTATCAACTGGAACAGTGGTTTCCAACCTGTGGGTCGCGATAAGCAGAACGACATATTATACCCTGAATTCACAGGTTTTCATTGAGTTTTCACAAGTCAAAAAAAAGTACGCCCGTGGACTTACAAGGCTCCCTCAGACAAATTAACACTCTTTCTCCTGTTTCTATCGTCTCTGCAAATGCATACGACATTTGATTCAGTAAATGCCTATAACATGTTACTTGGGAAGAGGGTATTAAACAATACATATATGTTTATAGAGATTTTAGTTTTATGGATAAACTGTACGAAGTAAAGAGATTTTTAACAAGAAAGTGTCAATCGAGATTGACAAAGATATGAGTCAGAAGCGAGTGCTCTGGTTTCATGAGAAACTACTGACTAAGCTCTACCCTGGGGCCCATAGATGGGATGAAGGGAGGTGTTTTTTGACCTCTTTTACGAGACCGGCTCTTTTCTGGGGTCGTAAAGCCTTTTGAAGTTTGTAAATGAGGTCCTTGGTTGTAAAAGGCTGGGAACCACTGAACTGAACTGTCAGACGAGTCAATGACAGTGTTCTCGATGAACTTTGTGTAATGACGGAACTTCTCAGTGTGTCAAGACATTTCGATTCTTTAGGCACGCCTGCAGAGCCAGAAGCATTGCTAGCGATATTGTCATCGGTCAGGAACAGCCAGGAACACGCAGGAGGGGGCGTCTACGCAAAACAGTACTTAGATAACATCAAGAAATGGATGAGTACCAGCCTGGCTAAAACCGTACGACCGACTGGCGATCGTAGGGGATGGAAGAGAGCAATTGATGGTGTAATAATTGAAGAGGACAGCGAAATTTGACCACGAAGAAGCTTTGATGGATGAATCGATATATAGATAGATAGGTTTTATAAAATGTAGTTGATGAAATTTGACCTCCAAAAAAATGCATGTTTGTAATATTGAAGCTGTATGGACCATCAATTGGCTAGTACTGAATCCCACCTTTGTGGAATGGTGATGACTCAAAAGAAAAGTAGTTGAACATAAAGTGCACTAAAACAGAGCTTTGTTATCTGCCATCCCTCTCCCGCCACCCCTCTACGCACATATTTTTTTTAGCGAACTTTTGAATGCATTTTCCCATCCACCACTATATCCCAAACCTATCTCAGATCAGATATTTTGATGATGTATATATGTAAGACCAGATATTTTGATGATGATGTATTCAGGGAGAAATGTCGATTTCCCCTTGTTACAGCATCCCTCCATTTCAGGAGGGGAAACGTCACTCAGCTGGGGTTTTTAATTGAGTCGTCGCACTCTGGACATGCCTAGCTCCATGCAAGTGACTTGAGTGGCAACTGTGCGGGTTAAGTTCACAGGGGATTATGGGAAATAATAGGCGGGATTTGTTATTGTTGGCTGCGGCTCCTGCTGCTCAGACGACCTCAAGGATTTTAAGAAGAAGAAAACACTGAGTTACAATCGATCATTTCATCGTACTGCATACCATCTCAGAGTTACATTAAGCATGTAAACATTGATTGAAATCAAGGAAAGCGTTACCATGCAGGATTCAGGTGGACACACAGACAGAGGACATTTAAATCGACCGACACGGCAGCGACCATGTGACATTTCATCTAGCGTCTCCACATCAAGCTATGGTTCGCAGCCTCAAGGAAAATCAGGGCTAAAAAACGCAGTCGATGCTGTTCTGACTTCGTTTGCTAAGCATACGAAAGGATACGGACGAGGTCAGTCGAATATAGTTGTATTTGTTTGCTTCAATGTTGTTTTTAAACGTGTTTTTCAGATTGTACATTGCTGGTTTGTAGTAATCCGATGATATGGCTGGCTGGTTGTAAATGGCCTCTGGAGCAGTTATGGTATTAAGTCTAATTAGCTGAGACATCGTTATTGATTCGTATTGTGACAAGAGATTTTATCCAAAATGTCTTGATTGTTATTGGGAAGCTTAGAGTTGAATCCATGTTGGTTTTCTTTAAGACATAAGCATTTCAAGTTTAATCGCGTTTGAGGCACGAGTGCGTTGACCACCTTCCCTATTTCAATGCATCTCGTCACAGAATAGGCCATCTAACATAGATACTTGATTCCGCAAGCGAAACGTCTTCATGTTTGGTTGTAACTTAAATTATGAGATTGATGTTAACCGAGGTTAACAGATACGCTACTCTTCAATACACCTCAACGGAGTGTGATGTTTCCACTGCATGTTTTGTAGTTAGATCATCGCTGTGTTCCTTACCATCTTTCCCAATATTAGATAAAACGTGAAACGTCCTACCAATAGAAGTAGTTGAAAACTGCAATTTTCATAGTGATGATACTGCGACTCTGATTTAGGGTTACAGATTTAACCGGTCCAGGTCAGCTTTCATACCTGCTTTTTAAATTCAACTCATATGACTTTGAAACTTCGCGCTCGGTGTTTTTTTTGTTTTGGGCCGACTATTGGATTTCTTATTCTCGTTACATGATCCCCGCCTGTGTAATAAACAATCATTCTCAAATTGGGTTGTAAGTTCTGACATCCATATTGAACATACCACGACTCTGTTGTACAGATTTAGTGGGTTTAGAAGAGCACGACATGTGAATTTTAAATCCACTTTGGCTGAGTAGATGTCAGGTTTCATGAACGCAGTAATTTGATCAAGCATAAGCGACAGTATGGATCTGTTGATTCAAATGATCATGAATCTTTATGAAGTAGTCGAGAATCTTGATTTTCCCGCAAATCGATCATATCATGTCATTGCGAGTCATTTGTTGGCACTGGATGTCACTCGTTGTCATTTTTTGTCTCTGCCTCATTTGCACTGTCTGCCCAGAAGATTATCACAATGGTGTTATTCAGATCTCATTGTTAGTTTTTGCTTTTACGCTCCTTGGGAAACCAAAATCTTTCTGCACACTTTTCGATCATGTGTGTGGATCACAAGAATGGAGTAAAAGTTGAGACAGCTCCTGATTTTATGTGTAGTACGCCTTTGATGAAGTTACATCGATCGAGAAAGTTAGTCTGATACTGGATGTTCTTGATTTCGAAGCTTTACGGTCGTCGAACATTGTTTTAACTTTTGCTCCCATGTTAATGGTGATGCATCGAATATAGAAGCACGAACTTGACAACTAGGTCACTGAAAGCCATGTATAGTCTCTGTGTCTTACATCTGCAAGATTTTGTATTAAAAGGAGCTACACAGGCATGTTGTCTTGTCTCAGAATATGTACAATGTTGATATTCTGAGAAAACATTTTAGTCTTTATCAAATTTCTGCGACAGGCCATTGTTGCTATATTTTTACTTTTTGAAAGGCTTCAACGTAACGTGATAACTACTAGAAAAACTACAAAAGTAAGAGCTGGATAAATCATATCTAGATCCAAAGGTTGATATTTATTGTCACTTTAGCTTTTTTATTGTTATGGTAATACTGTATGCTTCATAGTTGGTCGATGGTCACAGACCGATTTTTAACATCTTTATCCTGCCAATTAGTGTTCCCCATGAAAATATTGTCAATGCTGGTGTACGTCATGTGGAAAACTTTAGTGGGCAGTAGCAGTAGCTACACGCCCACCATTTTCACGGACATGTACATGTATGATCACGGACCGGTGTGACATCACGGATTTGTCATTTACAGTAAGACTTAATAGCAATTTCTGCACAGCAAATCATAGATACACCGTAACAAGGTAGACGTTAAGCCTAGCATATAGAGAAGAGCTGCTTGTTTCTTAAGCTCTCTAAAGAGTGGGCATGTTCAATGTTCAAATATTTACGCCACGTCATAAGTTCCTATTCGAATTCACAGCAAGACGTCCATGCGATATCTCAAAAGTCCGATTTTAGATAGATTCTTTCTTATGCTGCCTTAAAGCAAGACATTTATCTTCTTTCAAAATTGGGAATAACAAGACCACGTAGGAATCAAGATATGTTATGCATAGGCCTACTTTCCAATTCAATGTGGCAGGACGTCAATATTTCACATTGGCTTATCAGTGTTTTTTTAGGTGTCAGTACCACTTATCTGCGTTTTCATGGGGACATTTTAGTTCATGTTAATCTTTTAGGCCTTATCATACCCAAGTACTAGTGTCCATGGCGTGACCAGTAAGGCAGGTTTATATATGGCGTTTAATCGCTATTAACAGAGAGGAGTTTTAGGGGAACTAAAACAGGAAAAATGTTAGTATCTTAACGATCTCGAGTTGAACGATCGCCTTAATGATCTCCATTTAATGCCACTTGCAATAGCTGTGCGTCAATCCTTTGTGAAAATGCGTTTTGTCTGTCTCTCTTTCCACACTGATGAGGCTATAATGTGTTTTCACACCGATGATTACTGATATTGAACAGGAAGACGAAGGTATCTGATGTATCCCACGATGGTACATTTTGCTGCAGTGGACTCACTTGACTGTCTTTCAGGATATGGCAGGGAATGATTTTCAACTGCTGCTTTGTCTTTGTGAGATTATAATGTATTGTCCAACGACAATAATACATCCGGATCATTAAAAGGAACAGTTTGAATTTCGTAAGCTTTGAATGAAGTCTGGTGTAGTCAAAGTTGTGAGAGGCACTAAGCAATCTATTAACTTACTGGGAGTTAAGAAATGGGGGGCTTTGTGTTTGAATTGCATTGACCAGATATTATTTTTACCTAGCATAACCCTGCAGGGATGTTAAGGGCATGTACTTACTTTTTTGAATAGTTTTAGAAGCGGTTCTGGTGGTTGGTGTTAGGAGATAGCATGTTCTTGAACACCCCATGTAACATAGCAGGGATCCCATTGGGCATGAGGCATGGGTCATTTTATCCACAGTTATGACATTTTGCCCTTTTTTGTTGAAATTTATTGTGTCTGTGTATTAGATTCTATTACCAGGATTTATTGGGATAAAACCAGCATCTACCTTGCTTCAAGGACAGCATATGGTACTTTCTACAGAGTTGAGCTTACTGTGATATTATAACATTCATTTCATTTCATGATGTATGTGAATGCTTCCATAGGCTGAAGTTATGTCAGTACAGTTTGACATGTGACACCTTCAGCATGAACCCATAAATTTAAGCGAGGTATTCCTAGATAGCTGGTCTTCTTGCTTCATTTTTCTTTGTTTTTGTGTGACAATAAGCGTCACACTGATACATAGCCACCTTTCCTCTGAAAGTGCTTAATCTTATAGACATCTTAACCAAATGGGAGATATCAAAGTTTTATGTAATGCAGAAATTATGACTGCCACATGGATATCAGGAAGTGATAGTTGTGCTCACTCAAGCAACTTTTTAGAAAGGTTCACATGGAAAGTCATGATACTGCTGTAGTTCATTTCTGAAAATGGGAAGACATGCAAACGAAAACACGCACATCTGAAACAATCCCAAAGGAAACATTGTTTTGGATTTGCTCACCCTTTTTCAGTTAGTTTATTTATTGTCCAATCATAGATTATTTAGTTTTTAGTTGAGTCCTTTCCTCTGTTGGTAGTTAATAATAGGCTTGTTTGTTTTCATAACAGCATTCTTTGCATTGAACTGATAACACATCTCTGGTTGACACATGTGATTTTTGCCTTAAGATATCCAGAATGTGATATTCTATGTTGTTCCAGAAAGTTTTGAAGTTGATCTACAATAAACAAAGAGAAATCAATCTGGGCCGTAATTGATGCTTCACAATTTGCATTTTGCAAATTATATTTTGAATTTTGAGAAAAAAATGCTATTTTATTTTTAGTGAATGCCCCCAGTTGCCAAGGAAAAAGTCTGGCACATATGCTACACTTTCTTTTGGATTTCATTTTGTGAATAAACTGCATGAACACTCACGAGGTCATGAATAGCTCTCCCATTTAAAGCTTGACAAAACAACAACTTTGTAAACTCAAAAAAATATTTCTCTCTCAGCAAAGATAATCCTGATCAGATTCAGGATCTGAGCAAAATGTAAATCTTTGGTAACTTCCACTCAGAGCACTTGTTCCATGGCCTTTCAGAGCTGAAAATGTGACCACCTTCTAGGACTCTGCCCCAATCCCACAGGAGGAGCTCAGGACACCCCTAGAACCCCAGTTCCCATGACAACTTCATCCACTGGTTGCATCAAAGGCATTCTGTCTTCCTATTTTTTGTGAAGTGTTTTGGAAATGATAATTCAAACCCTGTCAGTCATTGTTGCTTTGTCCATGGCAGACTAAAAATTTTAACCCTACTTTGGACACTTTTGATGATATATTTTTGCAAGGCTGAGTCCATATTGAGGCTTAAATTGCTAACTTGAAAGGACTGTATTGATGTGGGTGGCACTCTGACCAGGGTTAAGGAACCACACTTCTGTGTGTTAGCATGTCTACAGAGGTTGGGATTTTGTTTCAAGATGTTGGCAGTCAGTTGTATGGCCCTCCTTGACAAAATCGGTCGTCACACGGACTTTCAGTGGTATTTGACCACGGTCTACTCATTATTTCGAGGCCTGTTAACAGACTTTTAACTTCTGATTCCTGGAGAGTGGTTGTTATGACGTCACTGTTGTGACTGGAAGGCAAACTGTGCAGTCAATTTGGGGCTATAGCTAGACCATATTATTGCAGCAGCTGTATTGTTTCAGAACTTGTACTTGAAGTAGATGGGTATTTGTAGAAAGAGGGAGAAAGTAACAATTGTCTGAACTCAAGTTAACTTAGATCAATTCTGATGTATTGAGGCAATACAGAGGACTATATATACAAAAGCATTGACTTACCAAGGGAAGTGACTAGTTAAATACATGAAGTACCTAATGGGATAGAATGAAAATGAAGTAATGAAACTGAGGCTATGAATAACACATAACAAAAATAACCAATATGAATAATATTCTCTTAAATTGGTGGACAAGGTGGAAAATGCCTCAACTAACTTTCATGAAATAACAAAACATTAAAAAATGTATGTATATTTTTAGTAGATGACAGGAATTCAGTATCTGATTAGCTACTGAAGGACTGAAAGAATCATTTTTTGTCATTATCTACATACACATAATGCTTTGATTCCAGGTGTACTACAGGATGAAATGGTTTCATTTCTTGTTACTTCAAAGTCTAGTTCTATATAACTTGAGTTTGCAGAAGTAATGCAACTACACTGATAGCATTGTACATTTGAAAGTCTGCCATATTCTCCTATGGTTCTGATGGTCACTTTTGTTCTATGTCTCAAATACTTTATATCAAGTGTTCTCAAATCAGGAGTAATAAGGGTCCTTCCTCCTTCCTGTGAGGTCCTCCATCAATGTTCTGTGCCATCACGGAGGTGTGCTAGTGAGTTTCCATACTAACTCGGTGAACTCCCTCTTGGAATGTGTTGCACACTTTGCTTGACTTATGTCCACTCCAAGTAACTTTGTATAGGATCTTGGTAGTATGGCTTTGTTGCTTTGGCAAACAGTATTCTCTTTGTGATTGCATTGTTTTCCGCTCTACATACATAAGCAATATATTTCAAGTATTGGGTATTGACATAGCTACATTTTGTTCTCCAACAATTTTTAGTATTTGTTCATTAGAGTGCAC
>JAAAKL020011250.1:0-13785 GCA_010016065.2 Carybdea cf. marsupialis auct. non (Linnaeus, 1758) | reverse complement strand
TTACAATGTACGTCATACGCTATTGTACTAACGACGATCGTGCACAGTATGAAAACAAATGCAGTAAGATCTTGCAAGACCGGTGACGATTAAAGTTAAAGGCTAATCATGGAAAATAACATTGTACTGATTACGAAATTATACAAAATAACTGTTTTGACGTAGACCTAGTTCTCTTCGTGAGAGGTTAAGAGTACGTTGGCAACTTCCGTTCAAGCGTAACTCAACCATCTCACAAAAAGAATACTCTCGAAATCGAGTATGCCTCCAAAAATCAAAAAAATTCATCATTATAACAAGAGAGCAACATTACAGTCAGTCACCATATCAACGGCTGCGTGCAAACTATAATCTTATGGATCTAATGGGATACTTGAGGCTGATGATTTAACACCAGCTTTTTGTAGTTGGGTTTGACGTTTGCAAAACAGACGCAGGTCACCGTTCTGAGGCTATATCAGGTTTGTTTTTCTCTTTAGAATAAAGTCCCGATACAACTACAGAGCCATTCTCAACAAAATAAGAAGGCCTAGAGCGATGAGTTTTTAAAAACGACTGAAACTTTTGCACTGATTTAAGCGTTTGCTTCCACTCAACAAAACACTAAAGTGCCAAATTGACAAGGACGTTGAACCAATCATATACTCAATTGATCGTACTCTATAACCCTCATTGTAAGCGCGATTTATTCATGAGTGGACAAAACAATCCATTTGTGTATTTTGGATAGATGTTAAAAAATAGGGAGTCTTCAGAAAGTCGTTTTGAGAAGTATCCAAAGATCAACAACTTTCTCAGACCTTCTTCCTCTCACATAACTGGCATGTTTCAAGATACGAGCAAGAACACAACTTAACAACTGCAGAAAAGCAAACCGGTGCCTCCAAAAGACATCCACATGTTACATCAGTATTAAATTGTAATAACGTTAACGTGAATAAAATTGTCTCTCATTACATTTGTTTCGCCTCCTTTAAACGGTATGGCATCCCTATCACCCCCTTCATTAATCCCCTCTCCCATTCAGAATCACAAGGATGCAGCGATCCAAATGAGTGAAAATCTCACTGGACAAAAGGAGCAAAAAATATCTGGTCATTTCCACCAGTGTTCAAAGTGAGAGGGAATCCTTTCTTTAAAAATGTGACTGCGACCGTGCATGGCAACTGACAGGTTTCATAACAAAGCTCGAGAAACTTAAATGCAACCAGCCAAAAATGGATCTATGTGAAATCAAGAAAGAAGCATTTGTGCTAAAAGACACGGCACAAAAAATATGATAGTACAAATTTACAGCGTTGTGATGAAGAACATTGTCTCTGACTCCTTCAATTAAAAACTACATCGAATTCGCTCAAGCAGACTTTAGTTTAATTTGAACGCAGTATCGTTACTCAGTTTTTAAAGACTAAAACTATCAGAACATTCCCTGACCTTTCTCATAGTTACGTAATACCGTTGTGGTAGTTGCAAAATTATCGATAGTCGTCGTTTACAACAAATGTAATTCATCTGAAAAGACTGTTTCAGATCGTGCTTTGCATTCTATCACGAAACAAATCACTTTTGTATATTTTTCCAGTCTTTAAGTATCTCATTTTTCAAGAACTTGTACTTATCACAAAGATTATGTACTGCTTTAAGTTTCAAACTGGCTTGAGATAGCAGCAACTTAAATTTTCATGCTTCTAATGATTGTAAACATCTTCCGTGTTACCGATACAATTTCAAGGTCTAGAACAGGGTACTCAAACTTCCTTTTTATGTGTGACGGCTGAAAATAACTATTAGAGGGCACAGAACCTTGCAAAGACTGAAAATCTAATCTCATAGCAATCGGCTCCATTTGATGCTTTGTAGAAGGTCTTCGAGAGAGGTTGAAGAATGTAATGGAGGATAGTAATGTATGTAGAAAGTCAACGATCTAGATGTCCGAATGACGTCTAAGACAAATAAAAATAACAATTATTGTTTATAAGTGAAATTTATTTGAGTTGTCTTCTTCCTATTGAATGAGCACATAAAGTGAATTCGGTTTGCTGGGACTTGCCGACATATGGATTAGGATGTAGCGTAAAACAGGACGTTCTCCATGCAGTAATGTACTTTTACCTAGAACACAGTATTTTACAAACGACCGTGGGAATTGAACGTTTAACCTTCAAATAACAAGTACCAGCAATAGACATTGTATTATTTCTCCGATACTATCTCCGATGCCCCAATTCGAAGCCTAAACAATGGTTTTGATTCCTCAATAGCAATAAAAACACAAAATGATTATCTCTACTGCTATGCACAGTTGCATACACATCAATATATCGTGGAGATAGAAAGAAATGGTATAAAACAATTTTGTTGATCATTTGTCTACAAGAAAGCATATATTAGGAGTTCAAAGAGCTACTGGCAAAATGGGCTGTATGCCACTAAATGAAATTGAACCCTTAAATGAATAATTCTCGGTGTGTGCTCAAACAACTGAGGTGAACATAGGTGCTAATATATTCAATACTTTACTCGCCAAATTAGCTTCACACCTTGCCAACTGTGATCAACTCAAAATATAGCCGCGAACGATTTTGGAGACAAGCGTCTGTGTGCTACATAACGCGTTTATTTAGGCGCTGCCATAAGGCAAGTCAATCTGGTGAAAGCTTGTTGAACGTTGCAAAATGTTATCGAGAGGAAAGGATATGGAATTAAATTATATAACTTGTAATTACAAATCCTTTCTTCTTCATAATACACCTGAAGTTATGGATTAACCGAATAATCTACAGCTGATAGAAACAGTTGGCAATGAGTGATCTAAACAGCAGCTTGAGAGGCAATGCAATATATGCACACGTACAAAATGTAGTTAAGTATAAACATTTTATTGGACTAACTGGTTCTTAGTTCGTGTGAAAAGACTGCAGTTTTTAAACCGCTACTTTTAACCTCTCCATCTTAATACGTCCTTGTAGCGTCTCTTTGTAAACCGAACGCAGGAATTGAAAACTTTGAGAAGGTTAAATGGTTGAAATCATGTGTTAAATGACCCAGTCAGCACTCCGGCCTCCACATCTCCATAGACGCTCAAGGTCAAACACAGGTGAAACATATAGAGCTGTTTTTCTTTTGCCTTAAGTCAATCAAGTCGACTTAAAATTTGGAGCCAAATAATGTTTAAACAGCGACCGATAAATATCTTGATTCTGAGGATTTGACTTCAAAGGGAGATAAGCAGTGAATCTAATTAGCATATTGATTTGCTTTCGGATTAGGAAAATCCAATCGGAGCAGGCTCGTCAAGAGTTATCTGGTCTGTCATTTAGGAAAATGTTTTAGCTTGCACTTCTTTAAATTCTTGGTACATGATGTTGAAGACAGAAACGATGTTAGGTTTCTCAGTTACAGATTTGCTAATAAAAGATACCTTTCGCCCTAGCCGTCGCATCGTGTTAGAGCGTTAACAATTCAAACAGGCCTGCAATGTTGATGCAAGGATCAAATTGTGATACTACTGCGGTTGATAGCATACATCTATGGCATAAAAGCTCGTATATTTGTTATGTGTTTACAGTGAAAATAATATATTAGACCGACAATTATTATCTAATATCAATCAAGAGCATATCCTGAGCACAGAAATCGAGGACTCAGTTGAACATTTTCTGTCAATATTTGCCAGGTTTCCTTCGTAATCTGCTCAGTACAACCAGAGTCTGGATAAGATCCACAACTCTTTTCTATATACTTCTGCCCAAATGCATCTTATGAGTTCTTATCTTCTTTAAGAGGATCAGGTTTAATAGTAACGAAACGGGTTTCCACGGGAAGGGATTTGAACGAGAAATTTACCAAGGCTTAAAATAAATATCCTGCTGAACGCATTACGATGTCTCGGTATTAAGTCATTGAATGCTAAGTGTAGAATCTTTTCTGTCGAGATTAAGATTCGCTGTCAAGGTAAAAAGTCAATATTTGAAGGTACATTTATTTTCGTACCAAAAATTTGAATTCTAGAGAAATTGTTATCCACCAAGCGAGAGCTGGTCATCTCAGTCTCAACGCTTGGGCCCTTTTCTATTTTAATGTTTCTAATTTTGGTATCGGTCTACCTTTAATCTCAGTTCATTTCGGTATATTTCATTTTTGAATGAATAAAACGCAGTGGTTGAAACCAAAACGAAGGCCACCCTCCGCCTCGTACTTTGAGTTTTTAGAACACCTCCGCCCTCCCCTGCACATGAATTAATATAGGTTAAATGTATCATATAATTTTCCTATTCTTAGGATGTTTAAATCAAAAGAAGCAAAAGTTATTTAACGAAAATAAAAGTTATAAAAAGAAATATTGGAACACTAGTTTCTACCAAAATGATCTAAGCTTTGTACTGAAAGATTCTGATGCTGGTCGCATTCTATAATGCTTTCTACTTTATCTAAAATAAATTCACTTTGATCACATATAAGAAGAAATATTTAAGTCCTCTCTAGAAAAGTGACCTAAATATTGTTTTAAAGTATCGTCGCTTTGCAACTTTCAATGGACTTTGGATTGAATCACGTGCCGGATGGTAATCCTTCCTTGGTCAAGTCACATGACGTATAGAGACTGGTCTCTAATCATAGATCTGGATGTCCACTATTGGAGGGTTGGAAGCTAATGTGGTGACTAAAGGGATAGAGTATATTATCATCGTCTGTCACTTCCTTGAGTTGGTAGAGCGCAGGCAAAAAATGCGAGGATCACGGGCTCAAGTGACAGTGATGACACATTTGCTAGGTTATACATCCCATAGGCTGGGAAAAAATTCTGAAGTGATAAGTTTCAGGAGTAATAAACGCAGGACGTTAGCATGGACAAAATTCGAAGAAAAGTGCCAATAATCGGTAACGAACAAAAGAATTTAAAAATGAGCCATGGATGAATATTCCATAAAAGCTCCGAGAACTGCCTATAGTTACACACTGTGCATTTTGCGATTTTAGGTAAAGAACACTCTAAACCAGTGCTCAGTTCCAATAATCGAGTATAAGGAGTAATTTGACATGGTTATTTGAAAATTCGAGTGTATCAAAATCTTTGAGTCAGTGCAGAAAGGCAATCTAGTTGCCTTTCTCCGTAAGAAGCCTCCCAGAATCTCCATGTATGGGAACACAGTCAGAAATATCCACAGCACTTTATCTTACCTGAGAGCGTACACCCCACCTAAAGGGGGAAGATATAAGGTGTAAGGTACCTTTAAAAGAGCACGTTGGGTAATTGAGGGAAAGATAATCAACTAGTGGACGTTCGTTGCATCATCACGTTTGTTTATTTTTGTCCTCGTGTGAAGTTTTACATTCACATTGAAACTTATTTCTGTTGGTTTTGATGACAATATTTGGTGGTGGGCAATCTAAATGCTGCTAATAAACCTACATCCTCACTATACAAGTATTTCATTACTCAAGAACACAAAGGCACCCATTTCTGTGCGCCACTTTGTATTGGACTTGCTATCATATATTTCTAGAGAACAGCTTGTCTATCTAGTAATATTCTAGATGTTATCCAGAGGAGAAGGCTAAACTGGTTCAGGCATGTCATACAGAGAGGGGAAAGTAGTTATGCTTACCGTGCTTACAAGGAGCAGTTCTATGGTAAACGCCCAAGAGGAAGGTCTTGAAAGCGATGGACTGGTCAAATTTACCTAGAGTTGAAGCTGCTAGACCCAGGTATTGAAGATATTTCAGCTGACCGAAGTTGATGGAAGATGATTGTGGACGCAGGATGTGCAAAGATCTGACAAAAAAATTATGCCTTTAACAACAACAACATATCTGGTATCATCTAAGCACAGGTTCCTTCATCAAGTCAGTTAAACTTTAAAATGTAAAGAACCGATACTTATGTCGTCAGACAGATTTTCTTAACCAAAAATAATGAAAGTTAATGTTGAATTATCACACTGGCAGTTTAAGAAAGATAAGTTCGTTGGTGCGCAATTTTTATGGGTCCCAAGAGACGTCATTAAGTTCCAAAACTAAACTTGAGTTTTTGTCAACTGTCTCTGGCTGCTGAGAAGCAGTCTTCTTCCCTAGCACTATTTGTTCTATACTTAACTTCAACGATGTAAGGTTTATGGCAAAAATGTTCTTATTACAACGCACTCCTCACAAGACATTGCAAACAGTTTAAAAGACATATCCAAAGATACAAGCCCCATAGATTTTTCGGTCTGTTTAACACAGTCGTTCTTGACTTACTTCGCCTGACTTTCCGAGCGATTTTCTATCGTAGTTTTATGCCACTTGAAGAAACATTTCATTTGGATTTTGAGTAAAATTGAGGATAAAATGTTCCAAAGAAAATTTATTTCCTGCAGAAACGTTTTGCTATTGCCAATGTCATTATTTACTTGAACAAGATTATATTGCTGAATTATCCTAAATAACACAAATTGAACGGTAAAGTTTATAAACAAGAATCAAGTATTTTTCTTAAGCGCATCTACCACAAAGTTCCCACCATGGATACAACAATTTTCGGGATTGTTATCAGGAATTCCTCTTAAAAATTTCAATAAAAACTTAGTAGCTGCTAATAGATTTCTTTCTTTGTCGGAAGGCGGGGTACAGGAGCAGTGGATTAACCTGCTATGGGCATTAAAGGAAAACCTGTTAACAATCACTGACTCAGATGTTTCAGTTTTTAGAGATGGAATGATGCTTTGCTTAAATTCCCATCTTATCATTTGTAACGTGAGAATCAATTCAGAGATGTGCACAAAGAAAACAAGGCCAAAAGTAGCAGGTGCAAACATCAGTAATTCCTGTTTCAGATATTCTTTGCATAATTTTGTTATAACTATTTTTAAGGAGAAAGCTCCCTCTGAAACAGGTAAGTAACCGCTATATCATGGAGACGATGTTGATGATGATGACTTACTATGGTCTTGATTTTTTTCAGAATTCATTCATTCATTCAGAATGCATTCATTCATTTACAAGAATGTTTTTGTCACTGTTCTCTCAACCATAAATTTAACTTTTACTAGCAAGTTTAATTTAGCCAGTCTAAAAAAGGTATTGAAGTTGTCCCCCTGATAATACTTGGTTGGAAAGTGGCTTTATATTACAACTTATTTAATAGCTCTTGTGTGTTCTGTACTCACATGATTATGATAACTTAATAGTGCAATTAAACTGAAAAGTATGTATCGCAGCTCAAAGGTGATAAAGAATAACACGCCGAAAATGAAGCTATATCTCAGACAATGTTTTGTCTACTTTCTAAATTCCTCTGGACAATCACAAATGATGTTATTGAACACAAACTTTTGCAGTATGAAATATTCTTGAATCCAGAACTGGAATATCGTACATTCCATCGAAGGTACGCAATTGTGTATACCTGCCTGAAAAGAGCCAGAATCGAGCATATAACAAAAAGTGAGTGTACGGGTTATGACAAATTAGGGAGATAAACATACATTACAATAGCAAGAGGGTAGGTGGGTGAAAGAACAATAGAAGAACATAAAGATCATACAAAGAGGAGTAAGTTGGTGAAGCAAGCAATAAGTAAAATGAAATGAACGAAAACGGAAGAAAATGTAGATACGTTGTCCAAATACAGTTTCCATTTTGGCATATTATTTTCTATTGCTGGTCGATGTATTTAACACCTTATCCCAAAAAAGAACTCAGCGGTGGCTTAAAACGGCTGCTTCTCCGAAGATGTCACAGGATGCAAATAGATATTTACACGAATCTTATTATTGATAGTAAAGAAATCTAACTTATAATAAACAAACTCAAAAGCCCATATTTAGGACAACAATATATTGCACAGAAGGTTTTAGGATTATGTGCTTATAAAGCCTTCTATAGAAAGAAAGGAGTAAAAAGAGATCTGAAGGAGATATTAGCATGAACAGAGCTTTGAAATACGACTCAAAGGTGCAGTGGGATATCAGTGTGTACCTCTTTGTCTGAAGTGTGATGACTTTAGCAGAACACATAATGATTTTCGCAGAGTAAAGGTATTTCTTTCCTAATGAAATTTAACTTCTATCGTCAACATCTTTGATGATATTAAACTTAAAAGATGTTGTGCTTTCTCAAAGGTATCCATTAATATTGTACACTATGGATATTCCTTTGGCCTTAACGTATGAGTGCGCAAGTATTCGATCAGCTGGGCGACCTACTCTGTGAATTAGAGTGAAAGTGGCTGTGTACACCAGTCACTTGTAACCTTCACGTGTTTTTCAAGCGTATTCAGCGTGACATATGTGTGACAAAGCAGGGCTATCCAAACACAGGTACAATCCACCCGACGGGTTTCTTCAGTTTCCGTCTTCCTTATTTGCCTTACATTGATTGGGAGGGCCCCGTGACTTTGATACAGAGAAGTTGTCAAAGTTTCACAGCACTGGGATCGATCCCGGGCCGGTGGTTTTTAAAGCAAGCTTTTAGATCACATGGCCACATGCTCCACTATTATAGATATAGGAAATATAGCTAAGCTGTAAGGTAAACACGTTTTGCATGAAAATGTTTATTTTGAGGTTCGAATTAGGGTTCCAAAATTGCTCTTCTAGTTCTATAGTAACAGAGTTTCTCTGAATTCCTACGGTAGCTTAATTTTTGTTCATGCCGAAAATCAACTGTGCTGTATTTATAAAATATACGAAAGCTGAACGATGTAATCACGAGTTCCATACAAGCGTAGGTGTTTGCCACATATGTATGTCCACGTTATCCTATGCTTTAACTATGCCATACACACAAGACAAGAAATCGTAAATGCATGACAGCATGACTAAATGCATGAGTTATCGATTACTCGACCGGGTTCATGTAAAATTCGTACATGTAAGTTGGCCTTGTTTGCTAAATTAAAAGCCTGGACTCTACGTAGTATTCACATAACCATCCGTTTTCCGTTGTGTTTGTCCTGGTACCGGCATTTTTACTACAAATCTAACCCACTGGTTTCTACAATGCTCTACGAATGCTGATTCTTGCTTCTGTAAATAAATGTTCAAAGACCACAGAATGCACGCAAGACAACAGTACAAAGCAGAATTGAAACTCAATCTCCCTTGATTTCGGTTTGGCTATTTAAAGCTATTGAATTCAATGTTTAGTAGCTTGCTGTGTCTGAAGACAACACTCACAGATAAGCATCAATGTTTCCTAATGGGAAGAAAAGACTGAAAATTTGTGTCTCACACTATCCCCAGTATGAAGACTCTTCGTAGAAAGCATAGTTTCTATTGTTTATTTAGATCAATAGCAACACGAGACAGTTTAAGACAATTATAATATATCTATATATCAATAATAATATAATAAGTTGTATATATATATTTGTGAATGTGTATATCTGTTGGTATAGAAATGCTAACTACCTCAAAACATAGAGGCCAGTGATTTTTGTATACTGTCAAATCTTTCTGTGAACATGCTTGTAAATCAAAATAACTAAAATTTGACTTATGCTATATTGCGCTGTCATACTATTCCAAATTGCAAAATTGTTATCCGTTGTTCCATAAGGCACACAAAACTTCAGAATACGATATCATCTATCTAAATAGAGCCTTTAATTTCTCCTTGAATGGCTTTAACAGAAGATTACAGTTTTTTGGATCCTTTGACTAAATTCAAAACATTTCCTAGTAATAAAACACAGTTACATATATTTCTCTCAACTAGTGGAAAGAAAAGCAAACTGTAGGCAAAAACCAAGAGAAGCCAATACTGGGATAAATTAGAAAGGTCAAAAACAGATAATAGCAAGGTCACTGGTATATTTGGTTACGATTTGAGCAATTATCTGAGCGACGTTTTAAACCTTTGTTCCTTCTCGCTGAAACTGTATTTGGCAGCGGGTTGAATTCGCCTTAAAATTCTTACCTGAGGAATAATTGTTTCTGATCTCTGGAAGTTATCCGTTGACAAAATTCTGCTTTTACTTCAAATAGCTTGATCTTGAAGTATGCGAAGCTTGCCATCAAGACATTGAAGTATAAATTTTATCTTCCTATACTCTACATTGCATCAATACTCTGCAGCCTATAAATTCAGAATAATCACTTGTTTTATGTAAGGACTGAGGTTTATTTGTCTTATTGATGACCCCTGCTGATTTATGTATCTTAAACACTCTTGCATATATTGCAATTCTGAGCACTTTTGAGTTAAAAGGTCTTTCGCAACTATTGTAAAGCAAACATATGGTACGAAAATAGCATCAATCTTATGCCATCATAATATATCATCATGAAAGATTCCTTATCATTTGCAAGTTTTCATCTAACTATAAAACAGACCTGAGCAAACTATAATGCTAACTATCTCCCTGACAACCAGAATAAAAAAATGTCACGACTGATCAATTAAATCAGCAAATGTAAATATGTACTTAAATTACCAGGTGAAGCAAGTGGTTTGGCTTGTGTTATTCCAAAACAGAAGCAAATAAAGATCACATGCAATTTGCCCATCCTTTTATTGAAAGCATTTATTGTCCCCAAATCGTACTCCATGCAACATGTACCATACTTGTGTTTCCTTCATGTACGAGAGTCAAACATTCCACCTCTTCAAGCTGTAGAAAATAGAAGGCGCAAACAAAACCTTCAGGCGATGCGCTTCATCAATTTTGTCAACCTTCAAACAATACATCTCGTCTTCGGGGCCTTAATCCCTCTTTACTATAAACTCATGTCTTTCTCTTGAATAGGATTAGAATGGAGATTAGATAAGCAACTCAACTAGGAAAGCGCACAACTTAATTTCTTTACCGACGTGTTAGTATTAATTTTAGAAATCGAGTGACAGTAGGATCTTTTTGTGCATGAAAAGCAATATCACCCAGCGCTCATTCTCAAGCACAACACACTGTTCATCCTTGCAGAGGCGACGTCCTACTGTCTTCCATACTTCTTCATCTAATACCAATACAAACAAGACTGCATTATAAGCTAACATTAACATGATAGAGACAACCACCAAATACATTTCCCCGTGACACAATGTAGAATTTACTTAACATGATCTCTAAGGGATTTCACAATGACGCCTTACGAGCCTTGGATGTTTACTAATAGCAGTTGCTGAGCATCTGAGTGAGAAACTACATGTCTTTTGATAGCGAGGCAGTCTAGAAAGAGAGCATTTAACACTTCCTGATAAAGGACCGTACCAAGAGTAAAAATGTTAAAAGTTGCGACGATAAAATCATGATAGTCACCAGAGATTTTAAAACACATAATCTCTGTGTTTCATAATCTCTGTAGTCACTGTGCATTAAAAGTTTCACCTGATTTGCAACATTTAATTCCCGGAAGCTCTCACATTTAACCATGCGAGTGTAGGCAGTTTGTGCTTAATGCAAAATATATAAAGTTAGTGTATATAGGGAAAGGAAGAGGTTCCGCTAGATGCAGTACTGTCAAGTGACTTACTAAAAATGCAACGCATATTTGAATAAATTGCTTTGACTTTCACTTGTAATAAACAATATTATGTCACAGGGTGGGATTACGATCTTCGTAAAGGATACCGTAGGGGATTTTTAGCAAACATTACAAATCCTCTCCATTAACTATAGCACCATATTTAACTCAGTCTTCCATTATTTTCCACTAAATACTTACCATGGATAACAAGAGTAAATTTGGTATTCAGTGGTAACATAAAAAGGCACTTCGGATCTACTAAGCCTTTTTTTCCTTTACCCATATGATGATTATCACCACTATTTTGCAAAGCCGTAATTATGGACATGTCAAGTTACAACTAGCTAGTTGTTTTCCTTTTTTGGAGGTTCCAGGATACATAAGGAATGGCCGACTGTAAAAATGAATGACTCCTCTGACCCCTGTTAAAACGTACTTGTTAGCTCTATAGCCACCTCCTCTTGTAAGTTATGGGGTTGTACGAGACCTTACAATACATTACTTAACCCCATCAAGACCTGTGGCTATCGGCTCTTTATGTCCCTTGACATCTCATAAAGGATTTAAAGAGTCTTTTCAAACTTTCCAATTCTTCCTCAATATACTAAGAAATATTTTTCCAAAAGAATAGAAAAATTTACTAATGATGACCTCACCGTTCCTGCCTACTAAGAGTGTCCCAAGAATAAAACGACATGTATACAGGTAAAATTAATTAGAATAAACTTGTGTTCTGAAACAACGGCATATTACATCAAAGATAATTTAAAGGAGCACTGAATTGAACAGTTAGCAATATTAAGGATAAGAACATGGTCTCTGTATTTTGCATTTTGATAGTTTATTCGACGTTTCCTTTAATACCTAGGTTGAGTATCGTCCTTTTATAAGGGAAAATGCATACATACTATCGATAAATCGACTTTGGCCAGTTCAAACTATTCTAATAGACAATGGAGACAGATTTTTTAGGATGAGTTCATTAGCATCAAGAAACACGCAAAATGGACGAAAAGGATAGCCATCAACAGATGTGATAGTCACTTCCAGACGTCGAAAGCAGACACTAACTTCGCTTATTCTAACATCAATAGAAATAAGGTCACTCCTTCCGCAAAAAAACTATGATTAGTAACAGCTTTTATCCGTTTTATTGTTTTTAGTGTGTAATAGCTAGGTTGTATATAAGACGCCATTAAATCACACATGAATCAAACAGGCAGTCAAACTAAGGAGAGAATGTAGGATTTTTAAGTAGAATGAGCCGACTTTTCTGATGTCCAGGACCAGATGCACTTATAGCAACAACAAGACTTATGATAAAACTATTGCCAAGGCTGTGATTGTGCACGCTTTCCCTAAACTTATATTTAAACTTCCTTTCAGATTTTTTGAAGAAGATTCACAATGCCTTGATACTGCCTCGTGTGTGTATTCTAAGAGTAATAATGTGTATGGAGGACAAATCGGGTTTATATCGATTTTATGAGACCAGCTTATTTCACATTACGTGCCGATTACAGATGCCTTAAAATTGCATGAGAAGCTACCAAAGTTAATTGTTGGTGTGTGTATAGTGATTTGAGCGTATGACACAAGCTCATATTATTTTGTTGATTTAATAGCATTCGCATTACATTAACTTATATATCAAAGGAATGTGTTCACAAGTTTATGTGGGTATGGCATAGTTTCAATACTTACTACTGAAAAAAAGAAACACAATTCGAGGTCACGGTTTCATTTTCGTAATAATATCTTTTAACGAAGAAAAGATAAGAAATGGCCCCAACATTTGCCACGCATTACTGGAACTGCTTCCTTATCTACTATATTAGAAAAATGGGTTGATTATCTACCTATCTATCATTTTACCTTTTTACGTTGTTATGGTGGCTTTAGGGGGTGGTGTCCATTTGGGAAGAAGTGGTCAGAGTATCCGTGAACTCCTGATTTTTATGAAGAGTGAAAGTTTTTCATTTCCATAATATGATTTTTGAAAGGGCTGTAGGGACGAAAATCACCTGCAGTTGGGTAAAAAATGATAGTATCATGCCTCATGCCTCTGGAGTTTTCTAGCAAGCACGCTATAGAATTGATTCGACCGAGTATTGTTAAACAGATAAAGTTAATTCAAATGGGCTAAACAAATGATGTGCACCGCCACCCATATTTGTTTTCGTTAGATACAACTCCAATTTTCATCAAATTATTGCAGCGTACACTACATCCCCCCCCCCCCCCCCCTTTTTTCCTTTATCCAAGTCCAGGTCACCCCTCCTCACCGACCAAATAGCGTTCATTTTGTGTTTCCACCTTGCTTCCACCCCTCTCTCCG
>JAAAKL020011249.1:0-13786 GCA_010016065.2 Carybdea cf. marsupialis auct. non (Linnaeus, 1758) | reverse complement strand
AGACAGAACTGTTCCGTCGATTGCGGACTCATCAGTGCAGAACAGAGCGTCGAGACTGAATTCTAGCTATGTAACTAGCAAAGCTGCTACAAAGCAATTTAGAGAATTCATATGGTATCATGCCAAAGTAATCAAACTGCGCAAGGTCAGTGAGCATATCATAAATCAGCAGCAATGGTACCGTCTCAAGCAGAGAGTGCTCAACCTAACATAAGCTAGGGAGTGAAATACAAAAAATCTGCAGACAGAACTGTTCCGTCGATTGCGGACTCATCAGTGCAGAACAGAGCGTCGAGACTGAATTCTAGCTATGTAACTACCAACGCTGCTACAAAGCAATTTAAAGAATTCATATGGTACCATGAATTTTAAGGCATGTGCTTTCAATAAAAGGTTTTAAACCACTGATCTCTAAAAAATACTGGATATAGCATCTTCCATCTCAAATTGAGGTCAATCGTTGAACGACATTTTAGTCCCTATCAAACAAAGATTATAAACAATGTTACCTGATATGCCAAATCTTCCCGCGCTATTTTAACTTTGGGGGCTAGTATTCGTGACCACCCTTTTTCTTTGCTGCTAGAAACAATGGGAAGCTTCATCTACTCTTTTCTTAGACATCAGTGCTTTGAACTTCATCAAGGGTGGGACATAAAGTGTGGAAAGTTTGAAAGTGACTGGCCGACCTATGCTAGATTTAATACAACAATAGACCTATACACAAAAAAGCAGACCCTGGAAGATGCCAAAAAGGAGCAACAAGAAGAACGAACATGGACGATGATTATCAAATTTTTGCCATCAATAAACTATTAACATTATAATACAATTATCGTTTATTTTTATTAAAATTTTCTTCATGAGAAGTTAAATTTCTGTTGCTTTGATTTAATTTAATATATTGTTAATTAAAATTAATTATGCTACCTATCAAGTTTTATACATATTGATAGACTCTTTATAGCTCAAGGTATTTGACGAAAAGTAACATTGATAATAGATTTTAAAGTATATCTCTTGCTTTTAGTTTTAAAAGTTTTGCTTATGAATCGACTGCATTATCCGCTTGACATTTTCATTGTCACAGCTTGTCATTAACAAAAAAAATTGAAGAAAACAGTATCCCAGGAGACAAACAATTCTACCAGATACTTTTCTAGAATTTGAGTTGACCCTGGAAAAAATTATATACTATGCCATCCACAGTATTGTCGTATTAATGTTTGGTTGGTATAACTTCAATCTTTCGACAGCATCGACAAGATATAAATCGGCCAATCCTTAAGAGATGAAAACACATTTCTCTCCATAGATCTTTGTTTCTTCCTGCATATATAAAAGGATTGATTGCAGCATTTGAAAAACACGCTGCAGTACTCCATATATGAAGATCCATGAGATTGGGATGGTGTATTTTGTGCTTTGAAAGATAAATAATCCCGAAAATGTTAACAATAATCATCGGAACCAACGATAAAAACAAGATGAGAAGAACAAGAAGAATGGAGCGCAAACATCTTCTCTCGTTTTGGGTACGTTGTTTCCATATCACAATGTTCACACTTTCTCCCTCTGTTTTTACTCGTTCCGTAGCTTTCTTGATAAAATTCATAATTTTCTTATAACAAATGCAAATATAAATAGGGCTTCCGATTAGCAAAACAATATAAATTATACCAATTATACTACGATCAACATAACCAAACATTGTTCCAATGAGAAAACCCAGGAAGAAGCATACACCCACTTTGACTCCTCCCATGTTGCTTTGACTAACTGGTGCAAAAGCGTTTCTCATATTTTTGTATCGTTCATGTGTGACAGCTACAAGTAAAAACATACTCACAGCTATAAAGGATGTCGCCAGCAACTCTATAACTAAGGTGATTAGACAACCGAATGTAGTTGTGATGGCTACATAGTAAACTGCAATTGGTAGATGGGCAGACAATGTCAGTAGCAAATCCGAGATAGCAAGCCCTGCAAGTAGTACATTCATCGAAGTCTGAAGTGCTTTCTTACTAAAAATGCAATAGATAACAAGCCCGTTGAATAGTATGGAAGCTGTTAAAGGGATCAGGTTGAAGAGGATGAATATTATCTTGGTTGTTACAGATGGCGCGTAGTACGTTCTTTGACATTCCACGGACATGGTAGCTCCAACTAATGACAAGCATAAATACCAACGTCTGAGCTTTTAGTTTTTATATAGTTATCACAGAATCTTGCAAGTTGTAAAAAACAATTCGTATCCAAAGGTAACTGTCTCCATAAAATTGAAAATATTGCAGCTTGCCAAAATTAATCGGACGATTCACATTTGTCGTGAAAAATTTAACAAAATTTTCTTCTTGGCAAAGTATCAAATGTTTGTATGATTTATCGAAGGAAATATTTCCACATTCATATACACGAGCAACTGCTAAAAGTAGCAAGATTGTAATGTGCCTAGTTTTCGGTAGGTATATTATTGTTCCAAGTCTTACCCAAGCACCTACGCGTGCATAGCATGTGGCCGGACAATCAATTAAGACTACTCTTTCCCTTATCAATTGATGTTATCCAAGATAGATCGTTTACGTGGAAAGGTGCGATTACGATAATGCTTCCATGCCAGGTCGCAGGTCATTAGCACGTCAACTGTATATGCTCCTTTGTATCCAAAACTTTGCTTGTTTTTTTTGTCTTGAGTATTGAGTTCGTAACATTTTATCATGTAACTAGTAATATGAATTTATTATTTATTTGCTGGTAATTTGATGACAGGAGTTCCACTTGTATAGCTTTGGTATGACAAACAAAGAATGTTGTGTCGTGACGATCATTGACGATAAAACAAGCAAACACTAACAAACCTATCGTATTATTTTTTTATTCGAGCAATTGCAAAAAAGTATCTTTTCAATATTAATGACGAAATTCTGTTTCTCTTTTTCCCTTGCAGACAAACCTGTCTCGTAAATAACGTAGCAGTTTATCTGATTTGTGGAGCTTGATTATTTGATTACATTGGCATAGTGAAACTTCTTAGTTGCTATAGATATTACCATATTAGTCATCATGTCTTATCAATGTTGCAGGTAGGTCACGGTTTCTAATCATTCGTATTCAACAACATAATTACATCATGAACGTTCGCATTAAATCTTGTATTTGGCAAAGATAGTTAAAACAACTCTTTAAAAAATATTCATACAAAACTTACATGTACCATCCCATGACCTATTTACAGCAATGGTTTGTCACTTTAACTCTCAAACTGTTCAGTTACCGCTGGAGGAGTTCATACATTTTATAATTTTGTATGCTGTTGGATGGGAACAGTGTTCAAACCATGGATTTTAAAACTTCCGTATACGCCAAAAGTATCATCTTTTAAAGTGCTTCAGATCGGATGTATATATATGCAGAAAAGAAAGATAGGGGATTTCACAACTTGACATTTCTGTTAAAAAGTCTCGGTAGTCCAAAAATGTTGTTGGTCGTGTCTACTCTTGTCGGACAGGCTATGACGACCCCTTGAAATCTTATCATGGAAATTATGTTATAAATCCAAATTACATTCTCGGTGGCTACAGCATTTTACATCTGATAGTCTTTTCATAGCTAATAATAGGTAAAGGTAATATATACCAAACGTTGCTGACTCTATTAGTGTAATAACCAAAATATCCTCTGAAGAGCAATTCAGACACTTTGTCAGTGAAAGCAGCCTCAGGTACATTACAAAAGATTTAATGCCTCGTTATCGTGAAATGTGATATGAGATCATGACATGCGGTGAAATGAAATGTTCTCCGCAACTGCAATCAAGACAACGCTACTGTATGACTGCGAAAGAGTACCATAGCAAAGAAATTCTTTAGAGCTTTTGATAGCACCTAAACGAGATCTTTCAAACTATCTTTTTACTTTCTTGGAAAGTTGTTGTCTTAAAGAATCCAACCCCGACTCCATGGGGCAACGTCACCTTGTCGAATGTCCACCCAATGTCGTTTCCAAAACAATTTATCCAAAGAGAAGATCACTGCATAACTTCCCAAAACACACTGATATGCTTTATTTTCAGGGTCAACAAGTTACGAACACAGAATCAAGCACAAAGACCTATATTAAAGTGATTTGTGCCTCAATTTATTAGAAGTGTTTAAGTTGGTACAAGTTTGATTTTTAGCAAATTTTCTTAAATCGTTTATATATTTTAGGAAAAGTTGCAAAGAAATTTAACAAGTCATTCACAAGATCTTAGAAAAGATCTAGTAACCTGGGCCTACAACCCGCATTGCCCCTCCAAGTCTGCTTAGAGCTAAGAGTCACTTTGACAACTAGAGATATAGGAAGTGCTCTCGGCAGAAAACTGAAAATGGTTTAGTCTTTGCTAGAAGCAACGCAGTGATGATAATATTCCAAAAGGTACTTGATGGAGACACAGCTGTTTCTCATTTGGCTGTAGATTGCACAGATGTATTCAATTCTTGAAAAAGGGCAATATTTAAAATCGTATTGCTAGTTACTCCTGTGATATCCCAATTGTATCAGGGAAGACAGGAAAACACTAATGGCTTCGATTCTGAAACATATTAATGGGCATTTTTAAGCTGGTCAGGAGCTGTATACTCTTTTTACAATTAACTTGTTGCTTTGGATCTTGATACCTTTGTCAAAATCACAGATCTGAAAGAAATAAAGAAAAGACAGGTTATAGTTGCAGCTTCCGTAGGTTTATTCAAAGCCTTTTCATTATAATTATCTGCTAGTGACACTGGAATCTATGTTTTAAGTCCTTTGGCAACTGATTTGAAGACGCCCTCATCGACAGATTTGAATTCTCTTTTCCATCGGTTAATAAACCTTAAAGTACATTGACTTTACCAGTGTTACGGCTCCCTGTGTTTCCCCTCTAACTTTCGATCAAAACAAGGCATTCTGAAGGTCTAGTTCTTGTTCGCACTACATTTATTCCTCTTTGATTATCAGGGACAGTTATTGTTTTAGGAGCAATTTTCTAGCTTACTGATCTGTTCTCTGTTGAGATTGATTAAATATTGTTTAATTTTTGGAGAAATATTCCTCGAGAAGTGGTACCTACATGGATGTTTTGCTCGAAAATTTGGGAAACACAGGAATTCAGAAGATCTAAATGTTCTAACTGTGAAACCATGTATTGTCATGGCTAAACTAAACAAGGGTCTCTACTGTGTCTTTTCATGACAATTTGTTTCAGCTTGAATACTTAAACGCCAATGAATATACTGTCAATTGCCAGGTGTAGAAAATTTCTGTTGATAACATCACGTCAGATACAACTGATATTTATTAATATAGTCATCAACATAAATTTATTTCTTACTCTGCAGCAGATTTTAAATTGACAAACCAGTATCCTGTTAAAATTATTGATATGAAATTGATCAAAATATTGAGTTTGTAATAAACGACCCATGATCTTGTTGCTTCCACTCTCCCTTTTCTTGGTATCTATTGTACGAACATACCATGATCACTTTCCAATTATTGTTCCTATACTAGATTACCTACATGTAATCTCGGTCGAGAAAGGTAAACTGCATTACTTAACATACTGAAACAGTTTAATATAGAACAGCAGATTATTACGAATGTTTTCATCATCACCTGAGGTTCTAAAAATCTTAGACATAAATCCACTAGCAACACGAAGGCATCCACTACGTAGTCTTCATCACACACAGTTTCCATGCATTAACTGTTGCTGATTGTTTCATCAAAGTAGACATAAATACATTAAGTTGGATGGACAAACTTATAGCTAATGAAATATCCTAGTACATATTAAAAGCAAAGCAAGATCTCTATACTTGCTGACGCTGCGTGATAATCCCTATTTCATTCTCCAGGCACATCATACAGTGGCTTAGTAACTAGAAATTGCGTAATGGAAGGATGGGTGATTGGGTACTTGTGATCTAAAGAGACACAGGATGTAAGAGCTGTCTTTGACCTACAGGTCGGATTCTAGCTTTTTAAATCAGGAGCAGTTCTGTTAGAAATAGATGAAAGTCGGACACTGTGATGGTTCCTGAAGTAATACGCGAAGAGAGGGCTGCTTTTGAATTCAATACTTTGATGTATGTCAGCTACGAAATGTCTCGATGTTCTGGGTTCTAGTGTGCAGGCGACGAGTCGTTTAATCCAGATACAATTCAGCATAGCATTGGCAATTGAATAGGAGACAGGGTAGTATTACCTTTTTTGTGTGTTGTGGACAATGAGGTGAACTATAAGAAAAGATTATAAGGAGGTCTATCGATGCATGAGTCAAGGAAACTTAGTAGGTAGTCATTCTTAGAGAAGATATATTTATGTTAATCGATTTCTGTTTGGAAGCTTTGGTGGATTAAACAGATCTTGAAGTAACAGAGAACGGGTGTGTTAATGATTCCTCTTTTATGTATGACAGAGAACGTCACAAAAACCGGAACTTGATTCCAAAACTCCTCTGGTTCAAAACCTTTTCCATCACATTGCACACAACCTACGCTATGCGCTGCTGTTTCATCCTTGTATCTAGAGTATACAATACCGCCCTACGTCATTTAAGGGTCAGCATCTCTGGGTTAAGTGATTTCACCCTGGAAGAACTAGTGACTGTTTTAGGCGATGACATTATGATTGCGGCTCAAACTCTATCACTTGCATGGAGCCCCCAACTTTAATAGGGAGAAAAATCACGCATTTATACCTCCACGTTAATCTTGGCAAAGCTGGCAAAAAATGGGAACTCGACCCACTGGAGGTTTGTAAGTACCTCAAAGCTGTGGACAATCTCAACTAAATTTTCTTTAATACCGAGCGAACAAGTCTCCTGTATTTCTCGCATATTTGTAAGATTTGATATGCATGAAACACTTATACACTCCACAATTTTAATGCTCCCTTGACAGCACTTCATGTGATGTTAGCAAATTGAAGGACTTCAGTTAGCATTTCTTTTTTAACTTTTTTGATAAAAATTTTCATAAGGGTATCTTTTGAAGTTATCTTTTGAGGTTATATAGTACTTGTCTATTCAAAATATGCTATTTTTATGCATTTGTAATTATGTCTCCTTGCAGGTCAAGAATTTTTTCAATGAATAAAACCAAGTGGTAAATGGGGAAAATCAATTGCAATTTACACATCTGTGGGCTTTTGAGGTATGATCTATTTAGACTTTTTATAATCCTGATCTTGAAAGGACAAATTTAAAGATCAGTTGTTGTTACAATAGCAAAACCATTGCTTTTATAAAGGTCCTGTGACGGTAAGTATAGTTAATGCTCTGATATCATTAACATTTATACAGTCATTCTCATTTTGTACCGACAACATTGTCGCAGATACAGGCTTAAGCAAAAGGACTTGCTAATCAAATCAACTAAGGATGGAGACTTCAATAGCCATTATTCACGGTAAGAAATTTTTTTATTCAGTTATGAATAACATCATTTGTTTTTCTTGATAACCGTAAGATAAATTCATTGGCGCTACGATAGTGTTGAGAAATGGCAAATGAGGAGACCAGTGGGCTGCAGAGGGAGAGCGACGCAAGTTGGAACAACATTTCATTATAAAAAATGCTAACCTTTCAAATGTTAGTGAAAATTTTCTGTCCTTGTCCTTTACAATGGTTGCCCCACCCCACCTCTCACTTTTAAGAAAACCTGGCAACACTGACATCTGACTAAAGTATGAAGTGGGATCCAAGACCATAGATGTGGGTCACTCACTTTGTGGGTAACAATCCAGTCCTTCCGATGTGTGGAGTCTAGTACAGCAACTTATATTTGGAGGAAACAGTTTCTTAGGATCACATTTCTAAATCTACAATGCACCGCTTTTTCATAGGCTTCCATTCTTCTAGTGTGAAGCATTACTGACAGTACATGCAGAGTATTCATAAAATTGGATACATAGGGTAAGCACAAAGAACTTTGATAAGAATCACACATAGCAAATCGTTTGATATGAGTAGCTATCTACTGTAGCGCTGAAGAAAAGACATGGTGTTAGGAAAAATGCAAATTTCAAACAGAATGTAATATGGCATTAAAAAAGCTATTAACTTCACTTATCTTAGCCAAGAAATGTTGTAAGCTATATATTTCATTCTACTTCAATAATACAAACTTGTTTATCATTTACTGTATTTGTATACAATGACTGTACTCATAGGCATGCAAGATTATTTCAGTTTAGGGAGCAGACCTATTTCTCTCCAAAATTTACATCCAAATTGGTAGCGCAAATTTAAATCTTGCAGCTTTAAATTATTCCTGACATTTAAAACATAATTTTTACAGAAGATGGATGCTCATTTTTGCCGAATTTTTACTTTTCGGATATCTAGGGAAAGCACAGTGTCCCTTGCATCCCCCATTTCTTACGTTTGTGACTCTACTGGAACAACCTCAATCTTGCAGCAAAATCGAAAAGGTATCATTCGTCCAACTCTTAAAAGTTTCAAGCACATTTCTTTCCATAAATCTCTGTTTCTTCCTGCATAAACAAAGGGATTGATGGCAGCGTTAGTAAAGTATCCTACTGTACTCCAGATGTAAAAATGTGCTAAATCCGGATGTTGTTTTTTGTGTCTTGCTCGATACGAAATTGCAACTATACTGACAGTGATCAGGGGAATGAAAGATGAGAAAAGTATAAGTAGAACCAAAAGAACCGAGCGCAAGCATCTCCTCTCATTTCTGATGCGTTGCTTCCACATTACGATATCCTGGTTGCTTTGATTTCTTAATTCTTTGGTAGTTTTTCTAAGAAAATTCATTATCCTCTTGTAACAAATGCAGATGTAAATGGGACCTCCTATTACGACAAAAGTGTAGATTGTTCCCATGACCATATATTCTACGTAGCCAAACATGGTTCCTAAAAAAACTCCGAGAAGTAATGAAGTGACTACTTTAGCTGCAGCTAATTTGTTTTTGCCATGTGAAGCAAAGGCCTTCTTCATATTTTTGTACCTTTCGTGTGTGACAGATACTAGTAAAAAGATGCTCACAGCTACAAAAGATGCTGCTGTCAGCTCCAAAATTTTCGTGATTGTACAATCAAAGTTTGAGTTGATGCTTACATAGTAAACTACAGTTGGCAAGTGAGCAGATAATGTCATCAGCAAATCCGAGATAGCAAGCCCTGCCAGTAACACATTCATCGAAGTCTGAAGTGTTTTCTTCCTAAAAATGCAATGGATAACGAGTCCGTTGAACAGGAAAGAAGTTGTTAAAGGGATCACGTTTAGGAATACGAAGAGTAACTTCGTAGTCGTAGATGCCGCGTAGTAAGTTCTTTCACAGTTAGTTGACATTTTCTTGATCTGTTGATGATACAGCAATCTCGATGAAGTCTACTTCAATATAATCGTTTTATTATAAATAAACAAGGCTGCAAAGCATTACTCAACATAAGTTTGAAGCAAATGTTACGAGATCAAACTGACTTTCTCCATACATATCATTGGTAGATCCATAATCGACATAAACACTTGATGGTAATTGGACCGTCTGGAAACGCTCACATTGGTAGATAATAAAAACCATTTGAGTCACTTGTTCATTCCTACACTATCTTCCTACCTGTAAACTTATAAATTTACAAGAAACTAAACATCAAATCAAAAGAATAATCCGAAGAGTAAGCCTGGTATTGTTAATCGATATTTCAAAATTCAAATTTCAGTGACAATGCTAAAGCAACTGGTTACAGACAGCCAATTAAGAGAATTCTTTTTGTTATCAATAACCTTACGTTACGTAAATGATTAGAACGAAGATAATTGCCCTCTAATATGACTTAGTCATTAGCACATTTATTGCCATAACATCTCAATTAAAATGGGACATTTTCTTAGTAGCAACAATTTATGATACAGTAAATAAAGGAGGTTTTAACATTATAAATATCTAATTTTATGGTATGATAAAATGTTTATACTTCCCCGTGTAGCAAACTGCAATATTGGACTATCACGATTATCGACGTCAGAGCAACAATATTTGCAGCCACCAGAATCGATATCATGGTGTACTTACAACGTGTTTCTTTAGCATTAATCATGAAACTACGTTGTCAATTTCCTAGCATCAATATCCCTGATGTCCTGTAGGGAAAATTCTTCGTATCACTTGAAGAACACAGCAGTACATTTGAAGTTGAAAAGTTTACTTATCTGATTAGATTGCAAACAGACAGTCGTTGTTGCTGTTTTATACCTAGCTAGCGTATTTACATACGTATAAAGACGCTTTACCTTGTTTCCTTATTGTTTTATTTATGCTGTTATCGATTTAGTAAAGGTCAAAGCAGGTCAAACTGGAAGGTTTAATTATAAAGACTTAAGCAGGCCATGTTAACACTTTGTCTATCAAACAAACTCTAAAATACATATGGAATGGAGATGTTAATAGTTTAAGTGGATTACGTTTTTGATGAGTTTCTTAAAAACTATTGTTTTCTCGCTCTGTTTACATTTAGCAAACTCTTCAGATAGGGCTGTAGCAACTGGAGGAAAGGGTAGGGCCCAACACTTTTTGGGCAAAGTTTTGTCATAGAATATCACTGGATAGATTTGTTTTGTTGTACAACTTCACTACTACTTGGAATCATTGCAAGGTATCGAGCCGTACAAAAATGAGGAGTAGTCAGTCATCTACGAATCCTATCCTACCATGCTTGCAGTCAACTTTATGTCATCAATTAAATGAAAACCTAAGACGTATCTTGAGGTACTGTCAATATGTAACACACAATAATTCTTGTCCAGCTTTAAGAATTTCAACATAGGCACATTGAGGAGTTCACAATTTTGACCTCGTTGCAATACATTACCTCCGACTTCCCGATTGTACCACATAGCCTTCTGATTTTCTTTTGGTCAATGTTTGATTCAATTATAAAATATACTACCACTACAAACAATTCATTTGTTTGTTTGATTCAGTGAAAAATACGAGAAATTCTACGACTGATGTCGTTTCTTTGGGCCACTACAAGGAGTTCTCAGTGACCGCCTCATGTACAATAATTGAGTTAAGCGCCTATCGCAACGGTACCGCACGAAATAGCGAAAACATTTTAATACTGAAAAGCTTCTTTCGTCTGACAGCTCTCAGAGTACAAAGTCTTCAGAATTGAGATTGAGATTTAGAAGAAATCAATGAAAAGTATACCAAACTGTGTTTTGAAACTAGCCAACCAGAAGAAACTGCTGGAATGGTGTTGTTTTGACCAATCAGTTTCTTGCTTTGATGTGGACGGATTCGAGGACGGCTAGGTAAAAATCAATTGCCCAAAGATCAAATTACTACGCAATTGGTCAGGTCTAAGAAAGTAGGGTCAAGAAGTGAGTTCACAAGAATAGAAGGACACTAATTTACATTTGTGCTCTCCCACTAGAAAAACTTGCAGGGAGTTTTTGTGGTGTTAATTGAGGATCCTTGCAGAAAAATGCCATTGATCCACCAGAAATCAAAGTAAATGATACTGTTTTCATTAGTGAAAGAGAAATACAAGATATCTTTCATATCTCTCTTTCAATTTCCGTTTGTGCCCTACCGGGAGGCGGGCACCCCTTGTACCCCCGGTCATGTACGTCTATGGCCATAAAACAGGCATTTTCCTTTGGAAATATTGGAAGTATGTACTTTCCCCGGGAAATAGTGACGTCCTTTGTGAACTTTGAAATCCTTGCTATGGCTCTGTTAAAAAAAATATATGATAAGCTAATGCACAAACTAACTTCATGTAATTTATCTGAATAATCAGCGTGATTAATTGATTTATCCCCGAAAGTAAACTTTGCCTGGCTTCTTTTATTAAAATCAGAACTGTTCCTTTTTCTGAAGGCATTTTATTATGATTGTGGACTCGTTCTCGTTGACGCGAAGTTTACTTAAAATGATGGATGTAAATATGAAAACATGTGCAAATCAGTGTTCATATCTTTTAAGACGAGCTTTTTTACTTACTTGTATACGTGCACACGGCTTACTATAGCATTTTTAGAAATAATTATGAAAGTGTGTATCGTACTGACTAGGGACCACATGAAACCATATCGTACAGGAGTAGTAATCACGCATAGACTTTAAATTTAAAACGTTAAATAAATTTAACTTAGGACGAGACCACTGTGTTATTACTTAGAACTAAGCATATTTTTTCCTCAGAAATTACCTGGTTATACGATAAATATATGATGTTGTTTAACAGTGTCTCTCCATCGTTGCTTTGATAAACTATGTACACTTCCAAAACTTTTTACAAACTTAATGTAGTTTTAGGAAGTTGTCCAGCCTCTTCGGGGCACGAGAGTAACTGAACAGATAGGTCTTCGCTCAACATAAACGTGCTCTATCTTCTCTTCAGAGGCGCCTCACTAAAAAGAGCCTTGAAATGGAGCCTAAAGATATCTCCGGTTACCCATATTTAAAGAGAGAGGCTTATCTTAGCCTTTTCATGACCATATTGCCACCTTATCGTGGAATTATCGAGACCTTAGCATGGCCATATCATGGCTATATGGCGGCATTATCGTGGCGTCATTGTTGCCGTATTGTGGACTTATCGTTAAACTCACAAATAGACTAAAAAATAGCCTTTGTTATCACTATACTAAAAGAACAGTGTACGATGATTATGATAGTGGCTGTACGGCTTAGGCAGAAGTTCTTTGCAACTCAACCAACAAAAGTAATAGCACTAGACTAGGAAAATCTTTTTGTTGGAGTATTTATCAACCAATATTTTTTTACTCAAAGGTTATATGATATGTACTGTTACTTATCCTAAGTTTCCATACGCTGCTACGGGTAACTGTAAACTATTCTTCTAACAGAAAAGTAAGGCTAACTTTATTTCATCCTAAAAGAATGTCTAACTATCATGATACTCAGGACATGTAGATATCTTGTGTAAGAAGGCTATTATTAATTCTATCTAAACTGAACATATGTGATTTTGGTGGTCACATTCACCTCGATCTTGACATCGTATTATCTCTAGATTTGATTATACGTCATATCAAAAATTACATATTTCTGTAGATAGGAATCTTGAAACTCTTTTTATTTGTATAAAAGGAACGACAAATTAATACCCGTATCATCAGTAGAGGAATTAATCTACCGTCGGATGTTAAACTCTATGATTGGTATATTCTAAAGATCTCCACACTACGGGGTCAAAGTTCTAGAGTGATGAAGTGTAGTTGTTTGTGTTTCCAATCCAAAGGTACGTTGTGAATGAGCATGGCCATCAGAAGACGACCTTGCTTCCCTAGATGACTGGCTTGAAGGGGATAAGTTATGTATCAATGCAGCCAAAACAATTACAGTTTTATTGTCATCAAGAGTGACAACCAGGATCTGCAGGGAGTTTAATACTGTCAGGGCGTATCACTTAATGTTCCATAGACATTTCAGTGTATGGAAAATTCTGTCATAACTTTACAGGACTGCCGAGTTTATTAAATCTATAACAGTGGTTCTCAACGGGGGCGGTAGCGAGCAAGGGGGCGGTAGTGATTAAAAGGGGCGGTGAGAGCGACCAAAGGGGGTGCTGGCACGATAAAGGTAAATCATACATGTTTCGTGTTCACTTGAAAGTATTTTTCTTTAGAATGAACTGGTTTGGTTTTGCCAAATGTACTCTTGAGAGGCAAGTATACGTTCTCCCCTCTCTTGTTCTTTTTCAATTTTTTCAAAGCCTCTTAATTCTTATTTGGACCCACAGCTTAATATTTTGGGGCTGC
>JAAAKL020011248.1:0-13788 GCA_010016065.2 Carybdea cf. marsupialis auct. non (Linnaeus, 1758) | reverse complement strand
AATCTATTTATACAATGGTAAGGATCGAACAGTTATGAAAAACAAATTTGATTGGACTTACACTAAGAAAGGAGAAGAACAATAACAACAGATGGCGCCTATGCAATGCAACAACCTAAAAAATAGAAAGCTTAAAAACAAATTCTTTCTGCCGTCAAAGTCTGGGCTTGATCCTAGAGATGAATACAGATTCCAAGACTGCTAAATGGAATTTGGACCGCCCCCTACCCAAAATACTAAAGCGTTCATAGTTAAAGTCCTCAGCGCATTCAGGTCTCTCAATTAAATGTTGTTCTATGGCAGAGTTAAAATTCTGGGGACAAAAATTTATAGTGAACATCATCTGGATGCGGTAAATGCGTCGTACATCACCGTTATTCCCTTTTAATACAGTGTACTTGATATTCATGCATAAGACTGATAGACACAATTCCTAGTAAGAAGATTTAGTATTACTACTGATTGTTAGGAATGAGTCAACCAGGGAAGTTTCGAGATGCCCGCGTGGTCTCACAGTATGAATTACGAAATGATATACTCGTGATTACAATGTGCAATTAAATATTAAGTACAGATCTTTGTAAGTAGGTTTGTCAGTTGTTAGGTATCGGTTGTGTCGTTGAGTGTTTATATTGGATCAGTTCAGAATATATATATATCTCGCGATTTAAAGTATAAAGGATGAGTTCTCACTAGCGTCAAGTCCACTTCAATACAGATTTCAATAGATTTCTGTTTAGTGTTTGCGCTATCCTTATCACTGATACTGAGACATAAGTATCCAACTTCAACGTGAGGCAAGCAGCGTATTATCCATTACAGTAGACAATAGAATGTGTGAAGTTATGAAGCTATGAAAATAGGGAAAGGGGGTTATAAATTAACGGCTTATGATAACTAGCGTAAGATCCCACCATGAAAAAGAACAAGAAATGTTGAATCAAGAAAAAGCTGAGAGACTTCTATAAATAAGACTTACCAACTAAACTACACTAACTTCGTTTGAGTAACACTAAATTAAAATCAATCACCAACATCTTTAAGTTCTGTTTTAGAAAAAGTCGGGTTAACTAATCTGAAAATTGACGAGAGCGAAGTTACTTGCTAAGCTTCTTGCTATCACTAAGGCTCAAAGTGTAGTTATTTCATGCTCCTTATTTCTTTTGTACTACCTCAGTCATATTTTGTGATTTATAAAATTACAGGTGTATCTATCACACCTTAAATTCAAAACTAGCTATTGTGGTAAAGAATCGTTCAGGACATGTAGAGAGCTGTTTCTTGATGAATTACGTCAAGATCAACACCATTAGCCTCACAAAATACCCGCAAAATAAAAACACTGGCGTAAAGTGTCCCCTCTTCCTCTTTTCTATCCGGTTGTACGGCACACACCTTCCACCAACACAACAGCCACCGATCTCATCAATCACTATTTTATCTACACAGATTTGGGCATGAAATACAAACTGCAGTTTAGAGCATCTCAATTTGTTTTGTTTGAATAGGCTTAATAACGATTTCGCTTCAAGAAAGCAAAAATTTATGTCATGACATATCAGATAATTGCCAGCGCAAGAACATTAGCCACCATCCCTTCTCCCCCTCTCCCCCTCCTCTGCACGTTCCTCATGTCTACTATATAGTCATACGTTAATCTTAATACGTTAAGTTTAGTAAATCTTGATTCTGGCATTCTATTTTTCAAAATAGTTTAAGCTACAAACGCAGTTTTTGTATTCATAGTTCTTTTACTAAATTAAAAAAGCCAAAAATATCTCAATTCAGTGGGGTACAAGAAATGATCGTTACCTTCATATCCATTCTACCTGTATGGATAAGTAAGAGAAAGCACAAACAGTTATGTTACCCATGTATGGTTTTCCATAGAAAAATGAGAAGAATTTTATCGCATGCCTAATACAAAACCTCGAACCCTAAATTCTTGATATCTTGATTACAATTTCTAAAATGGATCTGCACTTTGCATAATATTGCTCAAACGGGTCGCAATCTGTACTTAATATAATCGTAAAACGCCCGATGCAAACATAATGATTCTCTTGAAAATAGCGCCTGTCTCCAAGTAAGTACTTGAAGGGCGCTGGAAAAAGATCAGAAATTAGGTTGAAAAGAATACTAAATGAGGGTATTGCCCACATACAACAGTTTGTCTAGTTCTAAGTGTGTTGATCTCTATCTATTTTTTCAAGATGTATGTCCTTAAACGCTTAATTATTAAATATATGTCTCACGGAGAATGGAAGGACATTAGCTAGTTGCTTTAATTTGGGATGCATAATTCAGACTCTTCTTGAACATGCTAGAATCGTTTGACTTGACACGAAAGAGAACATGACCAAAACAAACCGAGAGATGGAATTAAATAAAATTAAATCTGAACAGTATTAGGAAATGTGCAAACAGGAGACTTGACAGTTTGATCACACTAAGAGAATGAATGAGAACAAAGAGGCTGGTTACTCTATTTGTCTGTAGATCCAGTGCAACAACTTCCCGAGTGCAGAAATGAGTTGATCATGATGAAAACTGAACCAACCTATACTGATAACAGGAGATGCTGATAACAGGAGATGCTGATTCCATCTTTACTTATCAGTTTACAAATTAAACATATCAAGTGACCAGGTGGCATGTGAATCAGATCATGCGGATTTAGTGCAATAAGGCTTCTTATGTCGCAAAAGGGAGAACTATCAGTTTTCCAAATATTAAATAGGGGTTTGGATTAAAGGGCGCAAGTATGATAAATTAGTTATGGCTCCGTGTGTATAAAAGGTGTTGCTTTACATTTATTTCCATGTTATAACAGACCTAATCGGTATCATCATAAGATGTAGGTATTTTCAGGGCCTACATTCGTAGATGATTACAATTCAAGAATACACATGAGAAATACCCATCCTCGTGACGTTCGCAATAACGATGGAGAGAGTATGGGTGATTTTGAAATTCTTCAAGGCACAAAAATGCAAAGCATATGACATCAGCCGAAGAGATGATCAGGATAGTAAAGACACATCTCAACCATATGATGGAGATGTCACAATAAAGGGGTTAAGATGAAATTGAGATATCTATTGACGACGATGAGGAACGAGAAAATGTCTGGCTAGGGTTAGACGATCGCGCCAACAAGCAACACTAAGAGGCCATTGAGTAGTACTAAGAGGCCTTTAAGTAATACTAAGAGCCTAACTTAAGTAAAGGAGAAACTAAGGAAAACTTCTTACAAGGTACAATGAAGCAGTCCCTTCCAAAGATACACCAGGCTATGATTATGGCGTATCTGAGTCATCTGAAACAGATGGTAAAAATAGAAAAAGATCCAATTGGGAACAAGATAATGCAAACTGCGGACGAACTGAAGAGAGTTGAGATTTTGACCATGAGGAACTTATTCAATAAGCATTACATGGAAGAAAGTTACGTTTAGGAAACAATAAAGTAGATACACCCTTGGAGACGACATTCTTCTGATTATTGACACAGACGTTGCCGACCATGCGCAGTAGTATCATGCAGTTCTTTTGTCGTGTCTTGTAGACAGTAGATGGCTAAGTGATTGGTCATAGAACAAGAAAAGCTTGTACATGTTATAACAAGACCAAAGTTACAATACTTATAATCTTACTATATAATAACAGTACTTCTATCTTTTGGGGGCATGATAGTCTATCTGCAGTACTTCGCAAACTTTACAATTCACTTTTCACTGCAATTCGTATTTTACCTTTACTTCGCTCAACTTGGCATAAAAAGAATATCACTAAGTGATCTGAGACTTGCTCAACATGTAATTGTTTTGAACTAGGAAAGTGATTGGCATTTACGCATAGAACTCAACTTAGACATTTTTACTTCTATGTATGAGATGGTCTTCAGTCACGTGCTAGAAAGAACTAGTCCAATATAATATCGTACAGATCATATCTAGTGTCATTAATAGGAGACGTAAAAGAGCTATTATATGGAAGAAAACTTATCATCGAATACTTCTGCTATGTTTAAGAAACTAACCATGTATAATGAAACAATACAAGTGACACTGACGTGTACGGACAAACCTGTTAAATAATGCAATGTTTTTCAGGTTGAGATTAGCTTCAAAAAGGTTGGCATCGTGCCTCAAGAAGAAACAGATATAACTCGATATGATTCAGTAAGCTTCTTAATGGCATTCGGAAACTTGACGTTCTGAATTTCAAAGTAACAAAAACTCTCAATTTGCATGAAACATGATGTCATGAATAGACATGGCAGCGATCAATTCCAGCTTTGTTCTAAGAAAGTGTGATTGGCAAAATGACAAGCTACAAACCAATGGTTAAGTTCTCATTTAACAAACGTCTATGTGTATTCTATTATTGTTACATAGTTTAGACATATCTGCTAGTGACGCCAAGGTCTTTAAAAACCCAGAGATCTTAACAATTTCAAATGCTGTGAAGGCAAAAGTTGTGAAAGCAAAATGTCATGTCACGATCTCTCTCAGACTACTCTCAGACTACTCTCAGACTACTCTCCTCTCAGACTACTCTCCTCTCAGACTACTCTCCTCTCAGACTACTCTCAGACTACTCTTAGAACAACTACTCTTCAGTGTGCCGTACTAAGTTGCTGAAGGTTTTGACACCCACGCTAGTCTAGATTCTCAAGGAAAACACAATCGCAGAAGATATTTAGGCAGTGCACTGTCGCCAACAACTGCCTACTCCACCAGGAATTCTTATGGCCTCATCAAATCATGGCTCGTAATAGAATATTACCGCTGGACGTTTTGGATGTAATGTTGCGGCTAAAGAAATAGAGCATGTTAAAACAAGCTTAGTTGGTAGAGCAATCGTAATGAATGTATGGGTCATGGGTTCGAATCCAATTAGTGGCAGATTTCATTTGAATTACTACTGCAGATACACAACTGGAGATACAAAGAGTCCTTGCCATGCCTGAAGTTAAGGAAAATAACACCCATTTCAGAAATCTTTTTATGTTGCAGGGGTTGCGATCAATACCTTCATTGTAATAAACAAGACTCCAACGATAAATCAGCAAAGTTCTTTTAGGCATGACAATTGAATCACATAAAACTACCAGAGGGCTACAATACCCCATAAACGCGTCAAAGGTCTAATTGTTGGATTTAAAACCAGCTCCAGCTTGGTCAGCGTCTATATTATTTTACAACAAATGCCATAAAAGTCCATCCTGGCACTTTTTAAGCACCCTTAAGCCCATAATGAACTTTAACAAGTTATGAAACTATCTTCTAATTAATTTCTACATATTGTACTTCCTGAAAAGATTTGATAAACACCTTAAATTCATGACTCTCGAATTCCCTTCTACTGTCTTTACTAATTCACCTAGTAAAATGTGCCCCGACATTTTTAAGCAACATTTCAATCTAACTTCAAACAACTTTATGACAAACATGGTGCTAGGAGCTAAGCTTCAAAACTCGCGCTTTTGGAACCCCTCAAATAACTTCCGGTTACCCAACCAACCAGTTCACATCACAGCCTACTCCAATGTGAAATAAAAATTCTGTCATGTAGCTGCGGTCAATGAAGCGATGAGGTTCCTGACAATGATAATCTGGCTGACGTTACGTGCTATTGGTCTTGGTTTTCATTGGTTCATTATAAACAACAGCTTACACTCAAAGCAGATCTCATCTGCACAATACAATACCTCAACGCCAGACTAAATGTGTTGGCTACCAACCATATACGACACATGAGCCTATCCGGTTGCACGCGCCATGCAGCTAGCTATTGCGCAGCCTATTGCGCAGGCTAATGCGTCATCAGGTTGGTGGTCGCTTTCCGACTTCTATTCTCCGACGAAGCGCAGTTACAATTTATTCACTTACCTGTCTAAAGTGGCTTTGCATGTGTTCTCCATGTGCACCTGTGGGATGCACGTTGTCAAATGTCTCTTTGCGCAACTTGAGATCATGTAGCTTCCCATTACTGTGTCTATGCTGATGTTCAGCTTTCGAACCATCTAACTCAGTTCTGTTGGCTTCACGATGATCATCAATGGACCTAAATATCAAAAGCCGATAATTCAAGGTAATACTTAATAATGTACGCACAGTCAAGGAAAGCACCATTTCCAATATACGTTTTCATCGTAGTTGCTAAGGGACACAGTGATTTTTCTTTATACGCAATTTCGTTGCTTTGCCTCAATCCCACATTAAAAAACGTCTCAACGTAACAGTGACTGTTTTGCATGGTGAAAAATTACGTCATCATTATTTTTAGACACCAGCCGGCTTACGGAACAACGCTATTTGCACATATCCCCTTTTGAGAGGTTTGCACTTTTTCTCGATTTGTGTGACTTAAATTTTCTTATCGCGTACACAATGTCGTAAGATCATCAATGGATGTACAGATAGCTGCCAAAGAACCAAGAAACAATCGTCCAAGAATATGCGTTGATATTAACATGACTGTAGACACTGATTTCCAAGTAATATCATACTGCTATTATTCAAAAGTCTACAATTTTCCATTGCCTCCTTTGAAAAAGAATATAATGATCTTGTTTGTCACTGTTCAAATTCAACAACTTGGCTATTACCCCTCTAAACAAATAAAACTTGACAGAAAACCCAAAGAGACTTGGCTACGCGTGGTACAAAACGGTTCATAGTCTGGTTGCTTACTATCTCCTCTCAGTTTAGACTCATTCATGTGCTATTCATATTTGGAAACTTCCAAAATTCCTTTGAACCAGAAGCCTCAAGTTGTTCAAAATACGAAAAAGCTAAATACAGTTATAAATAGTCACATCAGTGACGTAACCACTAGGGAAAGATTTAGGGGGTGAGAGAGCGGCCAAAAGGTTTTGTACATTTTATTTCCTTTAAAAACAGAATACTGACATATAAGGATGAAAATAAAAGAGCAAATTAAGCCGGGGCCTAGCTGCAATACCCACCTCCTAGCACATGTGACAATTTCGTACCACTATTTTACATGATCTTTTGTACAAAAAAATAACAGAAATTTAATGCTTCCGTGTCAAGATAAATATAAAATACCAAGGTTGAAGTACCTAACATACCATCTTCCCTATTTCACGAACTTTTCATTTTTTGTTGGTGGTTTCGCGAGGTTTACATTTTGAGTTCCATTTTGAGTGTAGTCCCTTCACTGTTTCGAAGTATGACAAATTTGTAGTAAAATCACCGAGAGCTGTAAATTTTTTTACCACGAGATGCAATAATTTTAGGTTCCCTGCGTGAAAACCAGTTTTTAAAGAATGTAAACAAAGGTCTAAAAGCTACGGACTATGAAGAAACGTGTCTGCTATGCCATATGAATTTCTCTTGCCCGTTAGTTTTGTCGAGTCTGTTATATTAACCGTCTGACAGTAAAGTTTACCTTGAGAAATGTGATATAAGAAGTCTATTTACAAATTTCTGCATTAAGAAACTGGTCGACATGATACTCCTTCAATTTTTTTAAGAATGCGTCAACCAGGGAAGTTTCGAGATGCTCACAAGGTCTCACAGTATGAATTTCGAAATGATATACTCATGATTACATTGTGCAATTAGATATTTATAGTGCAGATATTTGTAAGTAGTTATGTCAGTTGTTAGGCTTCGGCCGTGTCGTTGAGCAGGGATCATGTTGGATCGATTCAGAATACAGATCGTGATTTAAAGTGTAAAGGATGAGTCCTCGCTAGCGTCAACTGCATTACAATAAATTTACCTTAGTTAATTTTAATGATATCAAGGAAGTCTTTAACGAAGCGATGAAAAGAAAGGGAGGACGGCTCTTTCCAATCAAAACGATATCGCAACAGAAGCTGTTTGATAACCTTAAACACATAAAACCAAGTTAATGTTGCTAAAATGGAAGCTAGCTATATGTCGCACATAATCAAGCCACCGTTCGATGCGGATTTCATCATTTACTTCATTTAAATAATGTCAGCATAAGGTTTTCCTTAAAATTGAAACAGATATTTAGGAGCAAATTGTTTTAGTTCTTTATACCTTCTTTTTATAACATTACCAAAGTATATCTATGAAATAACAGACTTTCACAAGGAGATAATAAACCCTGGTTTTGTGGTATCATTTTTTAACCGTAAGAGGAACCGCGGTAGGCCCTAGCTCTGTTGGAGTAGCCTCTTCAAACCAAAGAAACAGAATATTTACAAAAGGAACTATGCCAGAGCCTCTCACGGTTGCAGGTAATGTTCAAAAACGATAGTGTAAACAGGGGAATAGTTTGCTAACTACTCAAAGTGGGGCAATTATTAAAATCGCTTTCAAGGTCTATTGCGTCATGTATAATGACGTCATACGTTTACTACTGAACTAGTCTCCATCACGTACCTCTCGGTCGCGCGAGTGCACGCTATCACTCTTGGTCACGTGTATATGCTTCTTGTAAGAGCATTTGACTCGATCAAATGGCTGCCGAGGCCAGAGCTTTTCAGAACGTTCAATACGTTAGAGCTGCACGGGCGCTTCCCAGCAAACACTAAGGTCATTCTAATTGTTTGACCAACCAGGTTGCCGAAACTTCAAACCATATTCGGCAAAACGAAATTGCTATTCTTCTAAACCATGCGTTTTTTTGAAGTTGCCTCAGATATTGTTATGTTGAAGATAATAGATTGCAATTGAAGTGACAATGCTGTCCCACTTCCAGCAAAGAGTGAAAGTACAATACCTGCACGGTACTCCTGTTTTACTCCTGTTGTATAAGAGCATTGCGAGATATTGACGTAGAAACCTCTGTGTGGCAGCGAGGTTCAGAAATGACTTGGCTAGATGCTGTAGTTTTACGTGTATTTTCAATCCTTATGATTGGTAGATATTTTAGTAAAGTTCCGTTTCGTTTTGTTAAGTAGACCTGTTAGTTTCGTTTGAAATCAGTTCTGGTTTAGGAGAAGATTTGTAAGATAACGGATGTTTTGAATAGAAGGGAGTAACTACACGAGATGATCTACTTATAGAATCGGATCTTTCTCCATGAAACGTTCATTGCTGTATAAATTTTAGAACCGCGTGCGAGAAAAAGTAACACAGGATTTTCTACCTGTCCGTTTTCTTGGTTTCTGAATTTAATTTTAGCGCTCAAATGTTTGAAAGCAAGGGCAGCAATGCTGAGGAAAGTGATGACGTCACAAAACAAAAGTTTTAGAAGTGCGACGATTTGACTCTAGATATCTGAAGTTAACCCTGGAATAGGCTGCTTCCCAACCAACCAGACCTGTAGTGTAGATAGTGTTTTAAGAAGCGTTTGAATCTCTAACATCTCTGTTCAAAACTCTGTTTATATTCCTTGGATCTGTAAGTTCGGATTAAGCATCAAATAATAAGGTTTTGTAAGGGGAGTTAAAAGTTTGAAACCCGACATATTGGTGTTGGGAAAGGGAAGCACTCCCAATTACGGTCATCGATGTTCTTACGTCAACGTGAAAACTGCGTATTTTTCCATATGTAAACATTTTCAAGATTGTGACGTCACACTTTCCTTCAACATTGGAACTGGAGATTTAGCACTGGCGCTCAATAAATCGCCCAACGACCATCAGCCATTAAATACAGGCCGTAGCCTGAGCAGATTCGGCAACGGAACGAGAAAATTCTCAAGGGGGTTGGGGCAAAAGTGACTAATTTTAGGATTGCATTGCGATGCTCCTTGTGCCAATCCGCAATAATGCTGAACTATATGTTATCTATTCCTTATTTCAGAAACATGACTTCACGATCCAAATTCATTCTAAAAGGCCATTGATGGTGATATATATTGTTATCTTAACATAAAATTCTATCCAAAATCCTGCATTCATAGGCGTCGAGCTTTTGTGCCAGCTTAGGTGAGTATACTAAATTTTAGCCCTAAAGCTTTTATAATAAGCGAAATAAAGTTTAAGGCTAATGTCCATGCTCACAATGCACTCCCTCCTTCCCGGAGGGAAACGGAATGGGACGAGTAGATCTCAAATATAAAGAGTTTCGTTAGAAGCTTGTTTTGTAAAATTGTTAATAATCCTTTCATGACATGGCTAGTCGTCTGAGGGCACTTTCTTCTATCACATCTTGCAAGTTTTACTATGAGTGAAAAGCTATATTTCGATAAGAAACGCATCTATAAGATGTGATGAACAGATAATAATGTGAATGAAGTACTGGGTAGTGAGTAGGTACGGGACGCTATAAAATGCTAGAGATGTTCTAGAATTGCCAAGTTATAATGTTAAAGAAATTTTCTTCCCAAGGTGTACTTTGTCCCTAACCCTAATTTGATGCTAGAGTAGTACATCTATGGTAAAAAAAATCCTTCTAGCAAAGTATATCTCTAAAATTCTAGCATTTTACGCGCTCCCAGTGGCTGACAGCATATTGCCGGGGGGGGGGGGGCATAGTTATTGTATTTTGTAATAACGTCTATTATGAAAGAGCCAACTAATAGACGCAATACAACTGTGATCGAATACAGAGTCGATATACAATCGATTACCAGAAGTCGAGTAACAATTGGACACTGACTAAACAAATGCGAAGTGGGATTTTTTCTCAAAGGAGGCAATGCTCCTACAAACCTGAAAGTTGGGGACAATGCCCCCATACCTCCAACCCCCGCAGCCACTGGCCTAGTAGTGAGCAAAAACGTTAAACGGTGCAAAACCTTGCATCACCAAAGGCCAAACTACTATCTTTATTGTCATGTTCATAAGTTAAGTTTATGACGAGAGAATACATGACACAAAACCATGACTTCATTATCATTTCTTTCCACAATCATTTCTATGAAGAGTCGACGAGTGTCAAGAGCCCTTTATGTCCTGCTAACCTTAAAACCAGTAAATCATTGTACCTCTCAATGAAACACGACCGTCCATAGCGAGAACAGGGGACTCCTACCCAGAGAAGGTTTATAAATATATGTCAAACTTTGAATTTGCTACAAGAAAACGTAACGCTTTAATAGTTACAGTGTAAAGATTGCCCGTCTCTAAGTTGTTCCTATTTCTAGTTACGCTTAGAAGAAAGTTTTTGCCCCATTTTCGTGCTTCTTCGATTCTTTAAATTCTAATCATCATTCAAACTCACAAAAAGATACAGATTTTCTTTATGGTAGCTGATGAAGGTGTATCCATTTACTGATCCTTAATTGATGCATTAAGATGCGTGTTTGTATCAACTGTTGCCTGGGCACTATTTTGTCCAAAGTTCTTTGACACTGTTTTAGCTCGAGGGCCAAAATATTTATGGATGTTCGGATTGCGTAGTTAAAGCTTGCACACGCTCACAGTAACTATGGATTCTTTCTGCGTAAAAAAACCTTAAATATCGATCACCTGTTAACTAGACTAGAACAACGGGTGGAGTTTATATATTCCTATAAGAGGTAACTTAATAATCGACCGGCAAATGAACCTCTCTTCAAAATTTGCGAGGGAATCTGGAAATATACTACGCTGAGTTACACTCTAATGATAAAATAAAGTATAAAAATAAGAGAAATATCTCGATCCATCTCAGCCACAACAGCGGGCAGAAGTGCAGTAACTGTCTCTTATGTCGTGCAAACGTAAGGCCCCAACAGAGTAGGCCTTATGCAAGATTAGTTTCAGAAGGCCTAATGAATTAGCAATTACAGTTGAAATACAGAAATAAAGAAAATAAAGAAAGTTATGATTACCTCGCAATTCTCTGTTGACCACGTGCCAGATACACTCGTCCGATTCCAAGCTTTTTCATCAACCGCTTCAATGAGCTTTGCGAGATCATACTGGAATTATCGAAGAGCATTCTTACAGTTGACTTCATCCTGCTTATTTGATTTTCTCTACCTTGACCGTTGAGTGGAAATTCCTCATTTTCTACATCTTGGCACGGAGCAAACTGTTTTTCCACCGAACATAAAGCTGGCAAACCGTACTGATCAAGAAGGACTAAAGTAAGAGACATGAGGACACATGTAGAAGTCATCTCCACGTGTTGCGAATGTTCACACTTTGTATTTTGCTGCTTTAACAGGACCTCAAGTGAATTGTTGCAAGGGAGAACGCCGCGTTCCTCAACACTATCAGCAATCACTGCTTTCGTTGATTATCAACTGAATGTAATATCGCTGCTCTTTAGTATATTGTTCCTTTTGTGCGGGAGAAAGAATGTTTTACAGCAAGACCGCCTTATCGCAAAGACGTTTGTTATACTTCAGCAGTTACATCAATCTGTCTGTCATGATGTCAACTCGTGGCGTATTTTTACAACTCGCAAATGTCTTTGTCGACATCAACAGCTGTTTGTCAACAGCCCGGTTTCTATAAACAGTGATCATGATTCGTGCTTAGCAGACTTGATGGCTGCACGATGATTCACAGGTCAATATCAAATGATGTTCGAAGTGCTTCAGCTAGATTGTCTTGTCACACAATATGATGGTACTGCCACTGCATTGTTTTAAACCCCAATCCATGAAGATCAGGGGGCAATCCTTTCCCAAGGGTTACCCTGCATACATGTTTCGTTATGGAGAAGCAAGCTTAGTTTTATTTTATTATGTTTCACAGTAGCTGCAAGTGGAGCAGTGTGTAGCAGGTGGGCCTGGCCCCCTCCAAAAATTTATTTCCAACCAACGTGTGTAGCCACGAATTGAAAACTAGTGAACCAGAGTCAACATTCATAGCCTGTTAAACTGGAAAACTTTTATACAGTATATTGTGTATTATGTTGATATTAGTTCTGAAATGAACAATTCTATTCATCCTACTACAATGTTCATACGACACAACGAGTATCGCATCCCTGCCGCCCTCCTGAAGTTTGTTGGCCGTTAGTAGAATCTTTTTCTCTGGCTACGGCCCTGGCAGTATACCGTAGATTACAAATTTCGGCAAACATAAAAAACTATCAAATTGAATCGTTGACTTGCTCGACTGTATGATGTTGCGTGTTTTAATTGTAGAGCATACCGTTTTGCCTTCAGCAGTTATCCAAATATCGAGATATTCTCATTCACCATTTATCTACAAAACTCTGTCTCGGCTCTTTCACCTTTGCTTTAGGAACTCTCGCAGTTGAACCCGACCATTTTTAATTTCAGTTATCGGAATACTCTGGATTTTCGATTGAATATTTCAGTCTCACCGCCACAAACACCACGCCTATCCAAACGGGAGTATATATGAGCCGTCGTAGTCTAGTGGGTAGGTTCCTAGCCTTCAGTTTAGAAGTCAAGAGCGTCAGGGTCCAAATCCCGGAAGGACCATCGGTGGCGTTAGGAAGGGCATCCGGTCTTAAAGTGCTCTATGTTCCTACATAAAACAGTAACTCAATAGCTTGAAGCGGTATCCGTGCCTTGTATTAGGTGAAGAATTTTCTTTTAAGAATTCTGAGAGACTCGGTTTTACACCCAAACGACAATGAATAGAAATCAAAGAAAAAGAGATTGTGGGTGAATCAGTGATTCAGTATCCATTATAAGCTAAGAGTTATAGATTCCCAGCCTTGGGAACTGGCGGGGGAGAATACGTCGTATTAAAACTTACTTACACGTGGGTGCTGCCAAGGAAAGTAATGCCCCCTTCGAAAGGATTGCGTTTGCCCCTTCTTGACACCCCAGATATTTCGGCTGGCGTTATGCTTCCTGCTGTTCTTAGCTATTTCATGGCATGCCTCTACTATACCATACGTTTTTTGTATTAAAGATACGGGACACTAGCAACGATTCTAAAAGTGGGTAGAGGATGGCAAGCAAATTCAGTGTACTGGAT
>JAAAKL020011247.1:0-13788 GCA_010016065.2 Carybdea cf. marsupialis auct. non (Linnaeus, 1758) | reverse complement strand
GAATATTAAGTATACCTGTATTGAATATAGGGTCATTGTCAAGTAATATAAGCTTGAAAAGAGCAAGAAGAGAAGGGTCATTCTTTTAAAACAGTGCTTTATGTTACCTAACTCATGTCGTACAGATTTGTAGTATCAATGCCTTGTCACGTACATCTAAATAACTTCACCGTTCGAACAAAACTCGCGAAACGATGAAAATAGAAGCATTGATATTTTCAAATATAATTCTATTCATTAATTTCATTAATTTGTTCTACACCTATACAAGAAAACTGTCAAATGATTCACCCCACGTACTTATCAATGTACGTATCAATGTACTTATCAATGTACGTTAGTCCAAATGTAAGAGAGCAGAGCTTAGTAATGCCTAGCACTCTGATTTACTACCAACCGCATTTTATTCGTCACCGCTCATTCTCTTATTTAAATATCCTTTAAAACGCATTTTAGGTTTAAACGGTACTAGTGAAATAGTAGGTGATTTCACTAACGGGATTTGAACTCGTAACCCAAGCATTTGCTGCATGCGCTCTATCACTCGAGCTAGTTGCACTTTGCTGATAGCATACTCTATTTGTCTAGTCACCACATTAGCTGGTAATACTCAAACACATCGCTATATATAACTATATATTTCAGAACAACATGTGGAACATTGCACATTTGATACTCTCTGTTCAGTGACGCGCAAGATTGTGTTATGGGAGCCTTATTTGTGTTTAGGTGTTGAGTTCTTCCGTAATTATTGATGTCTTTGTTCCGTATTTTTTGATGTCTTTGTTCCGTATTTATTGATGTCTTTGTTCCGTATTTATTGATGTCTTTGTTCCGTATTTATTGATGTCTTTGTTCCGTATATATTGATGTTTTTGTTCCGTATTTATTGATGTCTTTGTTCCGCATTTATTGATTTCTTTGTTCCCTATTTATTGATTTCTTTGTTCCCTAAGAGTGATGACAGATATTATAACTAGTCGTCAGCAGAACATGTTTCATACAATAGGGGATTTGGTTGTCATTTTTACCTCAGACTTACGGATCCAGCTCTTAGCTGAGACCTAAAAGGGAATTTTTTTCAAGGCGTAAACTCACCTCGGAGTCGAAGAGCGACATTTTTTATTTGATGAGAAACGGCGACGCAGTCGATGAGGAAGTCACTGAATCTGTGAACCTTCTTCTTTTTGTGGCCAAACACGTAACTCTCAGAGATAGTGTAGTAACTCCTTTAGTCTTACCATAACTAATACAAGATTAATGCCCTTCTTCAAGTTATGTCGCGTCACGGCTCCTTTCTGTCAGAGACGTCTTAAACTTCAGCAGCTAGAATTTAAAATGTTGTCAGGCAACTCCATCGAGTGCCTCTGTTTTGAAGAATTTTTTCTCTTCGATATTTACTCTACTTTATTTTCTTCATCAAACTCCAACCTTCCAAAAAACTCCCCTTTCCAATAAACGCCCCCCCCCCCCCATTTCCCAGTAAATATTTTATAACCACTCTCTTTTTTATACGCCCATACTCCAATAAAAGATTTCTTGTAGAATGGGCGTCTATGAGAAACGTAGCAGCAATAACCTGATTTATACGAAAAAGCTGTAAAGATGAAAACCACAGGCCATAATAGTACTATATATTTTCTGAAAGGTAATAAGATTTCCTAAATGGATATTTGCATTATATAATTTTGGGATAAGCTCGAATAAAATGATTTGCTTAAGAAGCTGATGTATTACTAGTTATTACCAATGAGTGCTATTGTTAGCGGTCTATGTTGCCATGGCAACCACCATAAACAGATTTTAACTATTAAAATTCAAAAAGGACATTATCAGAGCTATCGAATGGTATATAATAACAGGCCATCAAGAAATAGCTTCTGCCCTAAAACCAAAGAAAAACACTTTACTCCTCATGACACGAAAAGTATGTGAAAATGAATTTGTGCACTAAAGGGTTAAGCAAATTTCAAAAACTAGATAGTTCCGAAAAAAACTTATTAGGGTTTATTAGATCTAATCAAAGAGGATCTTTAATCGCGCAACGTTTACGGTAGGATTAGGCACGGACTCAGGTTCATTGCGTCACTGAATTATGGCTTCCCAAAATCTCACAATAAAGGATTGCCTTTCCGACCGCTACTTTCTATAATGGGCTCCTCGCAACATGAAAAGGCCAAGTGGCTTTCAGTATCATTACAATTAATCATTTTCGCCAGATTTAAACAAAGCCACAATTTTGTTCTCGTGATACTCTTCTGTATTCTTTCGACTTCAGTAACTTGTTTACAAAGTTCCCTTAGACAAGACAACTAAGATATGTGCCGATGCATTGTATCGGGTTAGTTCATGCGTCTACCGTTCCTTTAAGAAGTTTTCATTTAAATTTTTGAGGAAAATTTTACACGTTGTGTAAAATGCTACTTCAAAAATGAGAGGTAACGACAAAAGAATTAGGTAAGCATGGGCAGTCCCTTGAGTCCAGTGTTGGCTAACTTCTTTGTTGGTTTCTATTAAATTTTTAATCCTCCCAAAACCAGCCTTTTCCCCCTGAATAACCTTTTAGACCAAAGAAATCCCCAGTGTACTTAAAACTGTCCTAGCTTGGAAAAATTGTACTTCGATTTGAAAACCAGATGAAAAAGGCCGTAGAGAAATGTTTCGACGCTGTGACCCACACGTAGTATACGCCAGTAAGAAAGCGTTCTCAACCAACAAGAAAGACAGTACGCCTTCTAGAAATTGCAGCAACGGTGACTATTCATTTTCTTACCAGTGTCAGGCTAGCTATGTCGGAAGTACGACATTTAAGTTAGTTGATAGAATCTAGCAGAACATTCTGTCCTATATTCGCCAAGCATCAGCTTCTACAAGGAAACAACCACCTCGGGTTATTAAAACCAAAAGCAATGCTAAGCAATGTGACTTTGCCATAGGGCAGCACTTGCTTGAATACCCAGGCTGTGCAAAATTGTATACGGATGACCGCTTTCGTATAATAGGTACAGCTATGTCTGCTTTTAACTTAGCCATTCTCGAATTCATCAAAGCAAGAAAAACCGTTGCCTTGCAGACAAAAATAATTTGTTTTTTTATTGGGCCATTTCGGTTAACCATACAGTTCCACAGACACTGATTGGTCAAAACAACACCAATCTAGCAGTCAGACTTCTGATTGGCTACTTTCAAAGCACAGTTGGGTAAAAGTTTCATTTTTTTTTTCTCCATTCAATTTCTGACTATTTTGAACTCTTCAGAGTGTCATCCGAAAACTAATCTGAAGTACTAAAATGTTTTCGCTATTTCGGTCAGATTTTTGTCCTGTACCACCAACTAACTCTAAGAGTCTAGAATTTTGCTGCTACTATCGTAATTATAAACATCATTTGTTACAATGTTTGACAGATTATGTATGCTCTGCTAACAACGCCTAAATCGTCTTTCTGACCCATGAATCACTTGTTACACACCCTCAAACTGGAATTTGAAGACAACAAACCATTTCCACTATTTACCTCTTCTCAGTAACAGTCAGAGATAGATTCGATCTACGAAACGAAAGACGCTTGAAGAGTGTTGCGTTAATCATCTTTGGAACGTTACTAACAAGCGTAAACTTATCAAGGGTTTTCTTTACATACAACGGCTGCAGTGGTTTCTCCGTGTGGGGGCGGATTAGAATACCTCCACTGTATCCCCTGCATGCTGTACGATGCAACTAAAGGGGAGCTGGTTGATCGGCGAATAAACCGGTGCCCCCCTCCCCCAAACACCAAAATATGTTACTGGCAATGGTAAAGTGCCGGTACCCTCCAAACATTTAGAGAGACGCAATGAGGATTCACAGAGAGAGCACCACAACTTTCGTATCGGGACAATAAATATAAAAACTGCCAAAGAGGAGAAAAACGTGGCTGAGTACGTAATGCATGCAAAGAAGATATAGCAAGATGTCTACTGTTTTCAAGAACCAAACAGAGCTGGAAACGGAAAGATAGAATACGATGACGAGATACTGAGAGGATGGAAAATCATTTATAGTGGCTTCAAGATAAAGTCCTGGGCAGATGCTGGAATAGTTCTGGCATTGCATATACAAGGGAAAAACATCACTTACATGGAGGATGGACGTATATTATGTGTCTGCATCACTGTGAATGGAATCAAACTATCTGTGTTCTGTTGCTATGCTCATACAGATACAAAATCTTATTCCGAAGAAACTGAGCCTGCTTTTTTACAGAACAATCATCAAAGCAATAGAAAATGTGAAGAAATGGCATTTAGGTTTTTACAGTGATTATATGGGATGACGTAAAAGCAACAATTGGAAAAGATAGTAAACAAAACAACTGGAAATGTACAGCAAAATAACAATGATATCGAATCAACAATTGAAAATGGACTCAAGCTTCCTTTATTTTTGCACGGAGCAAGAACTATACACTGTGAACCCTCGACTTAGATACAAAAATATCAACAGATGGTCCTCTTATTCAAACCTTGGGTACAGATGGCGTCTTGACTCTATCCTCGGGGAATGTTTTGCCATGCGGTTTGGCACCGATTGTCGTGTATATCGCAGTTTAGTGATGGTTTTGAGCCTGACCATTATATAGTCGTCATGGATTGCGCATTTCCATCAAGAAGATCTCGCCAACATACTTTCAAGTCAACAAGAAATAAGAACAAGCACTTTTAAACATCAAATCCTTACGAAAAAATCCAGATATTGTAAAGAAGTTATCTGAAAATGTTGACCAGACTTTCACAGAGTTGTACGAGAATATTAAACATTACAGTAACAATGCTGACAAGATTGATGATTACATCGCAACTACAGTCCACAAATCTACAGCATAAGAGATTCCTTCTAGAGAGAAAGAGAAGGAACAAAAACCATGGGCAAATGCCCACTTCTTAACTGTCATTTTAAAAAACATTTCCCTGACAAATGTAATAGAAGAAAACGAAATTGAAAATCCAGAGCCCTTCCCTCATATTCTTCCACAAAGCAACATAGAAGTAAACGAACATTGTCCAACTTGAGGTAAAGTGAAGAAAGCAGTGAACTCACTGAAAAACAACTAGTGCCCAGGATCGAATCAGATATATGACAAACAGCTGAAGTACCGGAAGTCCCCAAAACTAGCACGTCTAGTACGACAGCTTATGTCATGTATTTTTCAACTATCACATTTCCTAAATCTTGACTTGAAGTTATAATCCCATTGGGATACCACTCTGTAGCGGTTGCCATTCAGTTGTATACTCAGCGGTAGTAAACCTCATCCGGAACTGGTGGTAGTACCTGGCAAGGAAATCACATATCTGGTCTGGTATCCACAAAAACTCCAACGCAAACTTCAAATACCCATGAGAGACTGAACCATAAGCATTTGCCAAGTTTTTTTGTCTTATGGAGAGCTTGCAGATTATTGCTTCAATGCTGGCATTAGGAGGCAAATATCTTTTTAGGAGAAGCAAAGAGCCTCGAGATCGCGGAACACTTCTGGAAAAATGACTACGCCTTTGATAGGGGAAATAGCGAGATACTGGACAGAGAAATCAATGCAACAACCAGAAAGATTAAAGAAACAATCCACTCCCTACAACACTAAAGCCACATCTATAACATATCCTACAACCTACCACACATATGGCTACCAGCACTACCGGGGAAAACACAAGAAACACATAATCAACATGGCGCCAACACCCGACAAAAGTCAATCCCTACTTCCTCGGGAGTCCTCAAAAGAAGTACATAAATCAGCAAACAATCCAAAGTCCTACAGCCCGAAGATGGGAGAAGTATGTCTCGAAACGTAGCTCCGAAAAAGACTACGACTCAAGACGTGACAAACATCTACCATCAAATTTTTTTTGTTGATTTTTTGTGGAATTTGGCTGTAAATCTCTATTGAAATGAGGTCATGAATCTTAACGTAGCCTTTCACAACTCCGGTTTTTTACTTATCGTAAGTGAATAAGAGAACGACGAACTATAACACCATTCTTTTCACTTTATTTCTACTGTCTATTGACTATTCCACAATCCAGACAAATCCAATGTAACGCTCTGTCTTTCGATTCACATAACAACCAAACGAAACTGAACAGAATCGAATCGAACTGTACAGAATTCATAAAATCAACCGTATATATACACTAACTAATTTACATTTTTTCTCTCTGCGACGAGATTACATTTCATTCGATCTCATAACGTTCAATATACTACAACTCATGATTCACCTTCACTACGCAAGTAACAAATTTTGATAAACAATTCAGGAAGTCAATTAACGATAAATACGTAAAAACAGTAAATGACCTTCATATGACTAAGCATATGGCAAGTTTAAGGTCAAAATCTACGTCAGAGATCAAATATCAAATACAATTTCAGTTTCAGTAACGTATGCGCATACAGACCACTTCAAAACGATGTGTTGCTATAATTTTGCTGTTAAAAAGCATTGCTTTTTTTATCATAGAGTAAGGATTGGAATGCTCTTTGGTGGAGGTAACCATGATTAAAATGTATTTGAAAGGAAATCAAAAGAAATTGCACAGAAAACGTTTTTTCAACAGAACGTATCTTATCTTAGTAAAAAATTACATTAAAAGGTGTATGATTTACTCCATACTTACAAGAATACCCACGAAATAATAAAAGCAACTAAATATAATAGAAACAGATTAACGGAGGAACCTTTTGTGTTAAAATCTCATTCCAATATGTCAGAATATTGAGGTAGGTAGCAGGGCGGCTCGTAATATAGTGCGCTGGTCAAATTTTGTTTTAATTTAGTTAGTGCTGTTTATGTGCATTGGACAGGCTGAAAGGCTTGTCAACTAGATGATCCATACTGTTAATGACTTCAAAATGCACAATATAGATAGAATGGGGCTGATTTACCTTTGGCATAAGATTTGTTTGCTAAATGGAACATATTCTGCTTCCAAAAGGACACATGATAGATTGTGAACTATGCCAAGCATATGCATTTTTTAAGAAATTGTAACTAGAGTTGATTGTGAGCCGACGCCACATACGTCACAAATGGGCAGAAAAGTACACCACCATAATGCCTCACTGGCTACGCCCCAGATTTGCACCCCCTGCTGCAATCACCACCAGCCGCCACTTGTAGGTAGGTAGGAAAAAAAAAAGTGTTGTCATGTCCACTCTAAAGACGATTTAATGCACACGAACAGAAAATGTTCTGCTGGTTTAAAAGTACCGATGGGGATAGTATGAGCTGTCTTGAAACTTATGTTGACAGAACTACAAACCTTCACGAATCAGATGACTAGCTGATCAATGAGGCTAGTGATGATACTATCAAATATGAAGCTATTCAAGATGACGATAGCGAGAATAGAGGTGAGGGATCTAGTGATGACCATGAAGGGGTGTTCACACCATGAGATAGCTTTGCGGCACACATCGGACCAATATTGTCGCGCATCACAAAATCGAATAATACGTGATCTTTTTTCATTCAACGGTCTCATCAGACCAACCAAATTAAGCAATCAGGAGGCGCAAGGTAACAGGAGGAGACGTCGGTACTTATATATATCCCGTTGTTTTTGTTTTTCTAACTTAGTTGAAGATAATTACCTGGGCCATTATGATCATATTAAGATTCCGCATGGTGTGTTTGTTTCCTATAGACTGTTGAAATGCTTAACAGTCAATAATAAATCAATAATTTTTATGGGGTAATTACGATAATCTCTTAAGGCAAACAACAGATATACATTTCCCGACTGATCCTGCAGTACTTAGACATTTTTTCGTGATTTCACCAGAGCAATGCTCCACCCATCGGTTCCTCGTTTCAATACTGAGGTCCAAACTGACAGAACCAGAGATATCCCTACTTTACCACACAAAATAGCCAAGTTTACATGTCCCAACACAAAATCCTAGTTTACATGACAATCAGGGCATATAGGGTACCTCTCTTGTATTAAGATCATAGGGGCTGGCAACTGAAGCTTGCGTTGCCAACGTAGCTCTTTTCTTCTCAGCGTCACTTACCTATCATGATGGTTTAGTAGCGTGACTATCCAGGCATCGATTTGGTCATTGACCGCATAAATGAAGTGCTCAAAAATGCTGACTTGTGGGACTGTGATTTACGTTCCTTCCGTTTTTTGCAGAAGGAATTTTCAAAGTAAGTCTTAAACCTTGTCCTAAATGAGGTCTTAGTACTCCTATCATACTGCATCTTACAAACTTAGCATTCTATTATAGCAGCAATGCCTTTACTGTTACAGTTTAGACGACTGCTTCCTATATCATGTGTTTGTCATGTCTGAGAAGTTGTGTACCAGTCTACCAGACCTCGCCCTGTTAAAGAGTTCACTGTCAAATTGGATTGTAAGGGTTGCCTACAGAGTTGAAGTGCGTTACGATGTTCCTCGTCACAACTTGAAAAAACGTAGTTTTTGTCAACACTTTTATCAACCTTTTTCCATGACGGTTTCCTAGACCTACTTCCCAGCTCTAAAACTGCACGCTACCCTAAAGTAACAATTATTTTAAAATGCAAAACTTAATTAAATACAAGGCAATGCCTAGATACAGCACCTCCTTTTCCCATGATATCTTGGTAGAATGTGAGCACTCTTATATCTAAAACCAAGGCAGCCCAGATGTGCCGCTTTGCTAGGAATTTTTATGTCGATGATGTGATGAAAACGGATAAAGAGTGAAAAATCTCTGAGGGCATTTTTGAAGTGCGTGAGCACTGTCGCCCCCTCCCCCCCGGCCACGGAGCCTATCCATGTTATTTTCTGTTTCATGGTATAGTTTAAAGTCTTGATTGATGATGATTTTGCTTTAGTATGTGTCCCAACTGTATTGTTGCCATCAAGGTACGGATTCGTCTCTATTTCCTTTTCCATTTAATAGTTACCATTTAATCTTGTAATGTAACTTCGAAGACATGACTATTCATTGAAGTGCGGCGAGGAAATGATGCGAAGCTACACCTTTCACTAATGGAACAGCATTGAGCTGTCACGCTCTCCTCTCAGTTTATTGAACTATTGAATTATGGTGAATGGAGACATTTTATCAAGTTAATCGGTATTTCGCATTATCTTTTAAACATGAGCTATTGCAACGTCTTTCAATTGTTCCCTTTACTATTCTGAATGCTCCCTTCACTGTGATTCTCCATTATGGCGGGACATTTGGAAAGGATATTTAGTAATTTTGGCAAATAATGACAGCTTTGGTTATAATAACTTTCATAGGTAGTTTCAAATGGCACCCAACCCCACCCCCTAGCACCGCCACATCGCCAGAGCTGTTGCACCAAGTAAATTCCTTTTTCAGTAAAGCAGCATGAATTTCACTGACGGGAAATATCATGTTTTAAAATTATGCATGAATGAAAAGGTAATAGATGTTATGACACATTTGTAAAAATCTTTGTAGACAGTTTTGAACGGTTCGCACACAAAATCAGCATCTATTGATTGATACAAAAGAGCAGCAGGCTATGCAATAGGTTTCGCCAACTAACAATCTAACAATATATCGATCCCAAAGTTTTGCATTCACGGCAACTGTGCTACTACATATCGCTAGAGACGCTTCTCTAGTTATAATTCCTAAGTAGAAAATCACATAATGCTCTAAACATGGAATATGACGTCATATTGAGTGGTTTGGAAAAAGAGGTCATTTGAGAAATCGCGACCTCGTTTCCATGCACATGTTCTGTTTGTTCCATAAACTTGGGCCTGCTTGTGTAGTAATGTATCGCGAAGTTGTTCACTTCAAGCTTTCGAGTAAAATATGGAAGAAATATTGTCGTTGAACTTTATATATAGACATATCACTGCGCATTGGGATACAATGGGGGTTTTTTTGCAGTTAGGTAGGCCTTACCATCAGAAGGTAAGCGTAGGTGATCTCCTTGCCATTTGTGATTTCGTGTGATCGCACCACAAGTTTCTGAAAATGAGAGTGATTTCTCATGACAGCTATTGCACCACCGTGGTGATCATGTTGCTGTCACACTCCTATAAATGTTGTAGGCTGCTTGAATGGAGAACACATCAATCGGAGAATAACTTGCAGTCGATCGTACAAGTTTCATTCAAGTGGAAGTTATCTAGAGGTACAAGCACAGCACAGGAGAGTCGTATTTTGCCGGAGACATGGTTCTCAAAAAGAGTAAATTTGGTGTTAACACAGGCAACACTCTTCGCAACAGTCCACTGGAAAAGGAAGCAGCTTTGAGGAGAGCTTCGTTTGTCTTAGAAGTGAAAAGTAACGATCGAGATTGTTTGAAGAGTTACAGAAAGAGCATTGGTAAGTTTGTAGAAGCAATGTGGGAAATGAGATTTTATTTTTATCCATCCATCCATTCATTCATTCCTTCATTCATTTAAGCAAACACTTGGCTTGAACAATGTTTGAAGCAAGCATGAAACGTATGTTTTAACTCTTATGTCGCATGTTAATGATGTTGTTTCTGAGGTACATGGCCCCGGCTCCGGTGTCGTGAAAGCCAGAGAATGTCCTATGCCATGGCAAAAATGGCTATGTGTCTTCTAGCGGATGAATTGAATTGTAATAAAACGCAAGCCTTTCTTGAAAATTCGGAACCCGATACCATTATTCTTGTACCAGGATTCGAGTACCCTGACATATCTGACTCAGTCACAAATGTACCGGTGTGTCATAGGGTCTCCGTCGAAATTGCTCGATCTTAAGCAACTCGACCCTCAGAATATAGGCCTACCTTTTCGCTGTATATATATATTCTCATAGATTATCTGTAGCTGCCCTGAAATCTTTTTACATCTTGCCAGTTCTGTCTCCAGTTCATCTAGAGTTATCCTTGACGAAACAGGTTAACATCTAGCATGCTAAACTTAAACAGGGCGAAACCTATGAACGTTTTAATTGTGTGCTAGTAATAGTGAGTCCATCAGCATGTTATTCTGTTCCTACAGTCCCCTGACTATGACCTAAATGGATAGATTTCTCAGTGATTATAAATGTATTTCAGTGGAAGGAGCAAATCAGTTGCCTATTCTACGGACAGCTTAAATCCAAGTTTAATTCTTGAATCTATTATCCCGTTAACACTAGTATTACAGATCTAAGTACAATGCACAATCTTGTGAAGCCAGAAAAAGACTTTGCACAGAATATTATTTTGAAGGTTGGGCATTGTCGAGAATAATGTGATCATGCCCTTCCCCCTTTTCCAAAAGTTATAATAACATGCAGTCATTCCTTTAACTCAAACTAACTCTACACTGAGGCACAGAACAGTACCAGAAGTGACTGTTAAGAAGTTGGAAAAATCACGAACGTTATTCAATTTTATCATTTTTTGGTGGCATACTTGATTTAAAGTTTAGCCAATTAGTGTGGTGATAATGGAGCTAAAATTATTTTGTAATCGATTCATGCAAATTGGATCTAGTTTGTTATGCAAAAGCATCTAGCTTTTCCATCAAGGCCATTTAACATTTAAACCATTTCTTTTGTAGAAAACTAGACAAAGCATTAAATCAAGAGGGTTTTCATGCTTTGATGAGCAGAAAAGCCATTTATTTCTATCATGGACCAAGTAGAATCAAGGTTTAAAATATCAACTCAATCTAAATCATACTTTTCTAATAGTTTGATTGTTTCAGAAAGTCTTTCACTCATTTCACAGAAAATTCATGTTAAATTGTTAAGCATGACAAAATTCTGTTTCTTCAGTGTAGGCCTATGTTATGTCACACATATCTTTTGCCACAGATTCCCCCAATGGCTGACTTTTTGATGAGAACTTCTATTTTGTACCAGCAGATATATAATGTAGAACTCTCATTCTTAACAGAACACCAGTAGCAGCTCGTGCAAGGGGGGGGGGGGGCAATGGGGTATTGCCCCACCAAAATTTTTCAAAAATGCAGTGGAAAACATCTAAGAGACTGAATACACTGTTGTGTGTGCTTAGAAGATGGTTATCCAGACCTTGTTGATACTCTTTCCAAACAAATTGTTATCAGTGTACAGTCTGGTAAGTTTGTGATTAATGATTTTTTCCTCAAACCTCGCTCTTGATGAGAAGGGACAAAATGGCATCTTGCCCCACTACGGCTTTTGTTTTCTTGCGGATAACGAGTAACTCATCAGCACTTCATTGGCTAAGACTTGTCAAAAAGGAGCATCTATACTGCTTGCCCCATGCATAACCATGGAGATGGTTCTCGTTCTCGTTCTCGTTCTCGTTAAGCTTCTACTGTGACATGAGTCATGAAAGTTTGACAACGTAGCTGTGGAGGAGGAATACTCATCGATTTAGAGATAAACACGATTGAAGTTAAGTAAAAACACCTAAAACTCTAGCAGAGTGATGCGTATAATGTTATAAACCATACTATTTGACCTCGGGACACAGGTATGATTCATCATATTATTCTTCTTTGTATATGCATTTTCAGCTTGTAGTACTGACATTGTTTTACTGCGTGATATGCATGGGTCACTTTCTATTTGAAACATTTGTTGCACATAACTTTTGTGGGTCACATAAGTATTTTCATCAAGTTGTGACATTCTTTTGTTAAACTAACCTAGATATCCCCTTGAGATAGTTTGTCCCAATGTTATCAACCATTATGAACACTGCTCCTGTACTAAATTTGTGGTCCTTTCACACTCACAGTTGAGGGGATAATCTTGAGATAATACAATTAGGGATTAAGCCACATCTTTGCTGGCAACGTGGAATACCGCCTATTCCTTCATATTTTGTGCTTCAGCATTTTATGATACTCCCAGTAATGTAGGGTTCCCATTGCCATACATTTAGCCGAGATGGACTTTATGTAAGAGAGAACATAGAGTTTGAAGCATGATCACATTATCTCTTTGCCTGCCAAAGCAAAATTGCAAAGAATAATGCTTTTCTGATTTTTGGCACCCACACTTTCAAATTTATTGCTTGGGCCCTGAGATTTGCATTAGGTTTGAGGGTTGGGTGCCCTCCCAAGTATTTCTAGATAGACCTGATACAACACTAGATGATATGACATAATTCCTGATTTTTTTCTAAAATATAGACTGTCATGTTTCTTTGTATGCTGATCGATTATGTATTAGATACGCTTCAATGTATTATAGTGTTATGCATCAAAAGTCTGGTAAAAAAAACTTATCTCTTTTTTTTGAAAAGAAAATAGTCCCTCATTTGAACACTGTATGACCACGGAAAGTGAAGGTCTCCGGGGGGTGACCGCTTGTTGTTAGTTAGAAGATAGATTACTATATGGCAAAGTAAATCCTTTTTATGGAAAAGAGGAATGAAAGCAATTAAAAAGGCGTGGTTAAAAGGAAAATTTTTATGACGAGACCCAAAAAAGGTCATCCTGTAATAATCAGCCCCACCATCTTTTAGGGCTACCGGCCACCACTGCAGAACAGAAAGTTGGTTAGGCCTATGAAGCCTTCAATTGTACATGACATGATCGTGTTGTCCATTTTGAAACTCCTTTTGGAATTTATTATCATCATTATAATCTTTCTCCATACAAAAGAAGCATTTGAGAAAACAACTCCAAACTGTATATACTGAGTTGCCATGTGAGCCCAATAAATTTATGTATATTGCCCAGTTTAAAGAACAGTAAGATTATCATTAGTATGATGCATTGTGTATTGTAAACATAATAAAGTTACAGAATGAAAGATGTTCTTTTAACATTTTAGAGCATGGATATCTAGAAAGGGTTGGCAGATTGAAATGT